>SMDT01002937.1:600000-868362 GCA_005392925.1 Aquilaria sinensis
TAGCCGTAATTTTGTGATCGTTGTTTCTTGCTACATCGAAGTTTGTTGAATCTAAGTACAGAATATTTTGATTGTCTCCTCTTACAAATACGAATGTCAGTTCTGCTCATTTATATCATGGTATCTAACATTAATGAGAAGCCTACTTGGTCACTTTTTTCTGCTTTTATTTTCTTTCCTTTCTCCTTCGCAAGTCTTATTTAGCCTGATGGAATACATGTATTTTTTTCAGATAATTCGCCGGGCTAATGAGTCCGGAGAAGATCCTTTGGCATTAAGTAAGCGTTTTTGTCAAGAATATTTGGTGGATGTGAGTAATCTTCAGTGCCGTCTACCTACGCATCAGCCTACTGTATCTGGACACATGGATCAGATCAAGAGGATGATAAAAAAGGTGGTTTTTAGCATCATATCTTATTGTACTTATGCCTATCTCTGAAAGAGAGTATATCTCAATCTAAGAATACCTACTGCATTGCTAGGACAGAAATCCTTCATGTTTGATACTTCTTATGTGACTGGTAAAATGTGGAATATGGAGCTGATCAGGGCATATTTTGTACATGCGTGCTTTGAGACATTTTGCATTGACATCTGCAGTTCCTTCTGCTTGCCATTCTATCTATAAAACTATGTTCTGTAGTTTTGTGCATATATGATATCTTGTTCTCTACACAGCCTTTCTTTTTCTGTCAGTTTCTAATTGTTTATGTGGAAGTATCATGGCGTTGCCATTGTTATTGTTATGCTACCTTGCATTAAGTTGGTCTTTGATTACTGTTATTTTATGGGAAAGATGCCTTGGGTAACATATGATACAAAGATCCCTGTTACTTCTCTGAAATGCATTTTTTTCCATGTTCCTCAGATCATTGATAATGGCTGCGGGTATGTGGTTGATGGAGATGTATTCTTCTCTGTTGATAAATTTCCAGATTATGGGAAGTTATCTGGGCAGAAGCTGGAAAACCACAGAGCTGGAGAACGTGTATCTGTAGATTCAAGAAAGAGAAATCCTGCCGACTTTGCCTTATGGAAGGTGAGAATTAGTGATATGGCACAGTTTTCATGTGCTGATTGGCTTTCGATGGCTAGAGAACTTATTTCCTGATGACATTAACCAAATAATGAGAGTACAAGTATCTTCTGGTTGCACTGAACTGGGCACTATTTGTAGGACATGTTCCACAAATAATATGGAGAACAGGGATCTCCAGAAATTCTAGTTGACCAAACTTCTAGATCACAATTTTTAGAAATAGTTAAATATGGCATTGCATGATATGTAAAATACTCTAAACTCACAAAACTTATAACTTGTAAGTTTGATTATCAAGCAAACTTTCTTTAAGCTTATAATTTATACTGCAAAAATCATCTTTGCTTTATGATTTTCTCGTACTTGCATCTGATGTCCAGTAATTAATTTAGGCTGCAAAGCCCGGTGAGCCAAGCTGGGAAAGTGAATGGGGCTGGGGAAGACCTGGGTGGCATATCGAGTGCAGTGCTATGAGTGAACATTATCTTACGTATAAATTTGACATTCATGGTGGTGGGATTGATTTGATTTTCCCTCACCATGAAAATGAGATCGCCCAGAGTTGTGCTGCCTGCCCAGAAAGTAATGTGACTTACTGGATGCATAATGGCCATGTTACTAACAACAATGAGAAAATGTCAAAATCACTTGGCAACTTCTTTACAATTCGTGAGGTAGCTGTTTTATCTGCATTTATTCACCCTTTTCTTTTTCTTTCTTTTTTTTTTTTTTTTTGACACAGTTTATATTCTTATGCATCTTAATGGTTTAACTCTAGATTACTGAAAGGTACCATCCACTGGCGTTACGTCATTTCCTGATCAGTGCTGCGCACTATCGGTCCCCTCTCAACTATACAATTGCACAGTTGGAAAATTCTTCTGACATCATCTTTTATACATATCAGGTTTGGAACTCAACTGCTTTTTCATGACTCTGGGTATATATAAATACGCATGATTGGAATTCTGAATTGTAGAGCAGTTTCCAGCCTGGGGGTTGTAAGTGTAATTAGTACCAAACTTTAGGAGTGGGAAGTGTAATTGACCCTTAATTCTTTATTGTATATTGAGCTGGGTTGGCATAACTGCTACACCTGATTCCATTTTCCTTCTCATCTATTAGATACCAAAGCTGTAGCCATTATCTTGCCAAATGTTAATGGAATTCTCTTGGCTCTTATTGCTTTGATCTTTCATTTGGAAACCTGGTTGTTCACAAGGGGAATTAATTCTTTAGGAATCATCTGGAATAGATATTTTTTGTTGAGTTGATACATTACTAATTTCCACCCTGTTAGATCGCTCTTTTCTGACACTGTCTCCTTTTTTGTCATAGTACAGACATTGAAAGATTGTGAATATGCTTTGCTAGCATTTCAAGAAGCAATAGCCAATAATTTGGTGGAGCAGAAGGGAAAACCAGCTCAAGCTAGTGCTGAAGCTCGAGTATGCATCAATAAGCTACGAAGTGAGTTCCAGGCAAAAATGTCAGATGACTTGAATGCCTCACATGTACTAACTGGTACTTTCACTGAGGCCTTGAGGTTCATCAACAGTTCGCTAAACAAGCTGAAGGTGTTTTCTGAAACCAATTTGATCTAAGGAATTATCTGACTTGTGCTCATAGCATAAGTTGATGCTTATATGATTGTAAATATTGACAGAAACAACAACCGAAGCAACAATTGTCAACAATTCGGTCTCTCACTGACATTGAGAAAGAAGTTAAGGAAGTTTTAGGAGTTATGGGACTGCTGCCCGCACACTCTTATGATGAGGTGATGAGCCTTTAAATGGTAAATACTAAAGGTTGCATCTTATTTTAGTTTGAGTAACAGTGTCATGGGTTCTCTCTTACCAGGTTTTGCAGCAGTTGAAAGACATGGCTTTGTTGAGGGCAGGATTGGTGGAAGATGATGTGCAGCTTCTGATTAATGAAAGAACCGAAATTAGAAGAGCAAAAACTGATTTTACGAGGGGAGATCGGATCAGAGCCGATTTAGCAATGAAAGGTATTGCCCTCATGGATATTGGATCAGATACAATTTGGAGGCCATGTGATCCGTACAAACAACAGAAAGCTCCTGCACAGCTACCAGAACAAGAACAACAGAAAGTACCTGCAGGACGAACGGAAGAAAAGCAGACCAAAGCAGTTGAGGAAGAAGAAAAACCTAGCTCAGTATCAAGTTGATGGTGCGGCATGATCAGTGATCACTAGCATCGTGTGAGGCCACAATTATTTACTCACATTCAGTCAAAACTGAAGAGAGATTTATACCTTTCGAATTGAAAGCATGGATATGTAGTCACAGTGTTTTGTCCCTGTTGTGATATAGCAGTCGGAGGTTTCTGATGGATGCTGTAACGAACGTCTGTCTGTCCACTGGAGTACTGAGAAAACACTGATCCAGTTTTGTTCTGGAAAATAGTTGCCTGGAATGGAGAAATCATCCACCAACTTTGTTATCCATATTTTGAATCCTAAAAGAACGAATCAGCTTCTACTTGAATCGACGTATATCGTACTTTCGGTTGAAAACCTCTTGAGGCCCTTTCTGGTGGTTGACAGTTTGTGCTCAAAGAACGCCAATCTCTGATCTTGTCTCCGAACTCCATTTTTTCAAATTTGTATGGTTTTAAAGTCTAACTACGAAATCTAAAACTCGAAGCCATAAACCAAACTAACGTCGAAGCTACGATATGAACTCTCTTCCCTTGTTCTTTCAATTGGCGTCCAAAAAGCATTCTGTTGCTATAGATCAGCTTTGAGCAGGCAGGTGCGTGGAGCTACTATGTTGTCCGACAGTGTGTTTTTGTTTATATTTATATTTCTTTCATTTTTTTTTTTTATGTATATTTTGTGTGTAGGTGCCGGAACGGCTAGTTCATGGTCGTTCATCGGAGAATCCTGTAAAAGACTTACAGTTTATAATTACTTCTATAAAACCGTTTTTCCAGTCATCAATTGGTTGGGCTTTACAAGATATATTCTAGTCGATTTAAGTTCGAGCTTAAAAGGACGTCTTTTTCGATTTGTGTCCCCGGAAATGCCAATTTTATTATCTTTCTTATAGTTTCATACATTCGGTGTTCTTCGTCCTATTTTAAAATCTGTGTGTGTGTATATTTTGTAGCAAGATGTTTTAGGAGTCGCCACTAATCTATTTTATGGCCTACAAGGGATTTTAGGATTGTGAGTAGATTACGTTAAAATAACTTTATTATAGCGCAAAAAAAAAATTGATACCATAAGGTTTTCAGTTTTCTCTTTTCCTAAAATTTTGTTTACTTACCTAACCTTTGACAAAAATAATTTTTATGAATTTTATTTAATTATGTTTAATTTTTAATTTAATTCCAAATTATGAATCTTACCAGACTAATCAGATATAAAATATTAAATGTCCTTAAAATCTCAAAACTTTACCAAATTCACTAAGAATTTGAAATGACCATCTTATTTAAAGCCATGAGTTTTATCAAACCAATAGGGTTCGAACAAACAATCCACCTTAGGATTTTATTAAATCTATCAAGAACGGATTCTTAAAAATTTGTTGAGTAAATTTACAATTTCCTTCATCTAATTTATTTCTAATTTATAAAAGATGAAAAAAAAATTAAGTTATCTAAACCATTCAAGAATTTTCCCAACCAATAATTTTTTGTGTTATTATTTTAATGTATATCATGAGTTTTAAATAAAAATAAAATCAAACAATTTCTAAAAATTAAGTAGACGAGCAAGAAAATATATTAAGCTATATTCCTATGTGAATTTTGGTAGTCAAATTTAATGCATGGCCCAAACAAACAAACAAACAAAAACAATAAAAGAAAAAAAAAACAATAAAAGGCCTGCTGCCAGTGACCGGTATGTAAAATAAAATAAATTTAGTGACTCATATGAATGAAAATAAAAGATTCAGGGTTAAATGGGAGTTATACCGAAAATGGATATGGCTGGCGGAACAGATCCGGATGAAGCCGGGTTGGGTACGGGTTGTAAGCGAGTCGCGTATTCTGTCCTCAATGGTAATGATCAATTCCGACGAGCGACGGCTTGTGGGGCCGCCTTTGGCGCCCAGCAACCTCGACCTGTGGCAAGTGGAGCACGATGATGATCAAACGGCGGAATGGACGCGAACCTGCCTCTCCTCCGGCATGGATACGAATGGGGAGGGCAACACCTGGGGTCGGTGGTACGGCGTGGGGCGAGGCTAGGGCTGCGGTTTTGTACTGTTGGCGGCGGCTGGAGGAGGCGTCTGGAGGTTTGAAGGGTCAAGCGGCAGCAGCAACACTCTAGGGGTGGCGGCGGCAGCTAGTGAAGCTTAAGGGTTCTGGGGTTGAGGGAGTGGAGAATAAGGACTAAAGCTGCAATTTGACCTTTTCTGAATTTTTTTTTTGGTATAATGACTTCTATTTATACTGCAATCTGCAAGTGCAACGAAAGTGATTAACAGTATTTGACCCAAGCCTTATCCAAAATCAGATTTTTATACAATCTGGTCTAAATGATAATCCAAGTCCACAAAAACTCTTAAGCTGTTGATCTGGCCCAGACTTTACACAAAGTTGCAATTCAACCCAAAATTTTTAGGATTTGTCAAATTAGCCCAAAAACTTTGTAAAATTTCCAAATTCTTCCTATATCTTTATAAATTTACCAAATTTATCCCAAATTCTTGGGAGTTGGCAATTTTACCCCAAAATTTGCATTTCTGCCCAAAAAATTTCTGAAAATCTCTTCATTCACACATAAACTCTTCCTTTTTGCCTAAACTAACCTCAAAGACCTTTAGAACCTCATATTAGTACCTAAACCAAATTAATTCCTATTTTAATCCTAATTGACCATACTAAAATTTTAAAGATTTATAACACACACACACCTCTAGCAATTGAAAGGAATACACACGTTTTTTTGTAATTTTAATGTGCTTGTTTTTCCAGAAAAGATGCATCCTGAAGGAGCTAGGAGAATTGGTCCCTTCTCTGGGCTAGGGATCTGGTGTCCCTTTACTACTTAAGCTCAAGTGGCAGGATCATTATTCCTAAATTATATGATGGATCGCCATATTTACAATTTCCTAACTAAATATAGAGTTTTGATATTATCTTCAATCCATCTGGAATACCATCACGAAAGATTTGAATGATAAGAATTGGAGTCTCTAGCTAAGTTACGGCAAGAGTGGGGGTGATAGTGAGAGCAAAAGCGAGATCCCAAATTCATCAAATTTGAAAAGAGTTAAAGAGCAAGAGCGTTCATGTGTATGTGTAGACACATAGGTATAGGTATACAAACACAAGAAAATATAGACACTAAATTGTTGTAAAGAAACAAAACTTTATGTTTGAAAGGAAGTAGATTTAAAAATAAAGTCATGATCTATATAATAATAATTTAGTTTGGGACTAGTGGTGAAATTGTTAAAAAATAGTAGGGTATAAAACATCAAAATATGAACAAAGGCGTGGGGGCGATTATTACTTGTTTTTTGGGTGATGATGTATGCTTCATTTAGAAACAATGTCATAACTTAGTGTTAGAGGTAAAAAAAAAAAAATTATTCAATGATAGTGTTTAATATTAAAGATTTTAAAAAATTATTACAGTTACTAATAATTTATTTCAATCTCTAACACTAATTTTAGCCATTATTTTTAAACGGCACCATAATAATATCAAAGGTTGTTTATGTGATAGTTTTTTGTTGTTCTTTTTTTATAGTCAGAATCAAGAAAATACAAAAAAAGGTTAAGAGAGTATGGAAGTAGCAAATTAGTTAACAGAAGTAACTTTCTGCCTTGAAACCACAATTAAAAAACAATGCTAAAAAAAATTCGTTAGTTGCACAGTTATGTGGGTTGAAGCGGTGAGACCGTAACTAAGGGTACAGCACCACAAAAGTCTATGAAACAACTTCTCAGCGTACTTTGGCATTGCGACCTTCAGTGTGTGAGGCAAGGCGATTAGCCAATCATGAAACCGCTCTATAAGTTGGAATTCGTGCTTTAGCTTTAAGAGCGTCTATGCTACATGCACATTCTAGTACTTAGGTCTCTAACTAGAGGCAAATACATATTATTCAAATTGATGTTCATGGGCAACATTTTTTTCAAACAATTATTAATATGAAAATTATAAATTAAAAGTCCCTTTAATTTTGTAATGGACACTAATTTTTATGATATCTATTGAAACAAAATAGATTTCTCTTATCATATAAATACAAAAAGTGAGTCACTATTTCCAAATGATTTTTTATCAAAAAAATCTCCTTCTAACCCTAAAATTTCATGTTTCTTCCCTTAAATCATCAACTTTTTTACCACACTCTCCTTTTAAAACATTCAAAAACATTACAGGGGCCAACTAGCCAGAAGAAAAAGTAAGTGGCTAGGTGATGAAAATATACAAATTTAGGGACTAAAATGGAATCTTGTGTCTGTAATCCATATATGCATGCACTAGCAGTGAGCACGGATTGGGTGAACCCATAATCCAGCTCAAACTATCCCTATTAGATTAGGTTGGATTGGGCAAAAATCGATCATAGTTTACGGGATTAGTTTCATATCTAGAAAAATGATCGGTTTTTGAGTTGGTTCCTGTTTCATATAAAACCCATCCAAGATGGAACAAAACCAAAGTATATGTATAAATATATAATAAAAATTATATGCTATTACTAAATTGCTAGTATATTTATGTGTGAACATATATCTTTGAATGGACATTTAAACGTGTACCTTCCTAAATTACCCATATATTTATATATAAACATGTCCATTTAAACATATAAATTATGATATCACAAAATTGTTCATATACTAAAAATATATATATTTGAACATGGATTAAGTTTTGTATTATGTTGAATATTTACTAAACTCATTTGTTCGATTATGAATTTGTTAATTATTATTATTATTATTATTATTATTATTATTATTATTATGCATGCATGTATGTATGTAAACCAAAAAAGTTGAGAACCATAATTAAAAAAACCAAACTCATGGTTTTGATTCTATATGGTTATTGATCCTCATGTTGAAACCATCAGTATTCCACTAGAAAAGCAAACCAATTTGACTCATACTCAGCCTACTTATTTTTCTGCTTTTAAAGCCTTTCAACATTAGCTAGACAAATAGATATTAAATTAGAGTTATTTATGTCAAATTTTCTTCTTAAAGAATGTTACGTCTTTTCAGCTATTAAACCTATTATTTTGATTTTCAATATATATTTATAAAATTAAGAAAAATTGAATAGTTTATTTGTGGTGTAATGGTAAATTTTATACCATATGAATCCAAAAATAAACCATGACCTATTGTAAAAAATTGATAAAACATATTAAAATCTTACATGTGTTAGTTTTACCATAAAATCTGGCGTTGTAACGTGGTACCTTTGGTATTTTGATATCAAAAAGTGAACTCTACCAGTGGTACTCGATAAGCAAAAAGGTAAACTAAAATATCTCATAAATACATATACTTGTAAACACCAGTTTAATTATAAAATTTTTGGACCTGCCTTTATCTATAGCTAAGTTGAGCTTTTCTCTAAACTTGCATGCTACAAGGTTTTGCCAAAATAAATAGACAAAATGCTGAATCTTTCCTCTCTTAGCTTATCTTTGTGTCTTTTTTCTGATTACCAATAAAAAAAATGTTGAAGAGTATAACAGTATAGATATGCCTTTTTTCCTGTCTCGATTTTCATTTGATTAAACACTTTTCAATTCTAATCAATTGAGAAGCTACACATTTTCTAAAATAACTTGGTGTAAATAGAAGAAATTTGAACATTTGAAATAAGATATTTGAGTTCATTCTAAGAATTAGTATATGGAATAACTTATTTTAAAGTTTCTCTCTCCCCATGAGAGTTCCTTTGAGAATTAATTTTAAACTCCTCTAGTCTTTGCTAGTCATTCTTCAAGTTCTGCTATTTGCTTCCTGATTGATCTAGGTTTGCTCTCTCTGCTCGTGTAATAGATCAGAAACTTTGATCAAGTGTTCTTATAATACTGTGCAATCGATTTTCCTTCAATCCAGTAGATCTGTTTGAGGTATTACTTGTTCCAGATTGGCGCCCATTGTTAGTCAATCGGATTTCTGGATTGAATCTCATTGATCATTGCAGGAGAATTTGCTTTGAATAGTTTAATTAGTTCAGTTCGTCAAATAGGGGCAAACGACAGAACGACTTCTTGATTCAATTTCTTGATTTGTGGCCGACAGGAGCAGTTAGTCTCACTAGGTTCTTGTTAATATAACTTCTGTAGATTAGCATTTCTTGCTATAGAATGTTAATTGGTAGTGTTATTGGTTGCAGTTCATAGAATCGATGAAAGCGACAACTGAGGGTGATACTTTCCCCAAGCTAGCGTCCGAGGAGTTGGAGGAATTAGTTCTGGTTCTTCAGCCTGATTTGGAAATAGATGACCAGGCTATATTTCTTGTTGGTAAAATCATATCAGACAAGAAGTTGAATCAAAAAGGCATTATGAATATTTTGTTGAAGATTTGGAAAATCTATGGAATCCATGCAATTAATTTTTTGGATGATAAAACGGTGCATTGTGTGTTTGAGGAATGGGAGATGATTGATCGTGTTCTATCTGATGGCCCATGGAACATCATGGGATGTATATTTTCTCTTCAGAAATGGTTGCCAACACAGTCTCTGCAGGATCTGTGCTTCACAGAAGTACCGTTTTGGGTCCAAATTCATGGTTTGGCCCTTAACCTAATGACCACGGCAAACGGAAGTATAATTGGAAAACAATTTGGTCAAGTGCTGGAGGTAGAGGACCCAGGAAATATAAGGAAATTCTGCAAGGGATATTTTAGGATCAAGATAAAATTAAATGTTAAGGATCCTATCAAAGCTGGATTTTGGTAGACGAAGTCTCTTGGGTGCAAAAAATGGATAGTTGTGAAATATGAAAGACTAGGGGACCTTTGTTATATATGTGGTAGGTTGGGACATTCTAACTTTAGCTGTAGAAAGGCTACTCAACCAGTCATGATTAGTACTGGTCAGCAGATGTATGGCCCTTGGCTAAGAGCTCCTACACCAAGGTTTACAGAGGAACTTGTTAAACTTCTCACGTCAAGACCAGACCATTTACTTCCTGGAACTTTAGTGAGATTTAATATGTATGTAAAGGACATGGATGGATCCTTAACTGAATCCCCGACTAGTCAAGAATCCCAACAGATGCTTAATTCCCTGCCTAGACTACTCCATTCCAGACTGGAACATATACCTCCAATAATAGCTGGGCTAATTCATCAATATCAAGATTCTGCTAACCCAGGGGAGACTGATACTGCTGGGGCAGAGGAAGATGAGTCACTGGATGTGGTGTCTCAGAAAGGTGGCAGAAAGAGAGGGAGACCTCTAAAGAGGAAAACAACAGAGCTGGAGAATTTGGTAGAGGAAAATGCAGACAAAAAGCTTAGAGGGAATACTGCACCTGAGAATGGGTCTGGTGACTGCCCTTTAGTCACCTGGGAGCCATGATTCTCATGAGTTGGAACTACCAGGGGATAGGGCCAACCCTGACAGTTCAGCACCTTACTTGGCTCTTAAAGAAATATAAACCTCAATTATGTTTTTTAATGGAGACAAAGAATAAAAAGGAGAAGTTAGAAAAGGTGAGAAGGAAGGTTCAGTACAGAAATGCTTGCCATGTAGAGCCTATTGGTATATCTAGAAGGCTTGCTCTTTGGTGGTCTGAGGCTGTGCAAGTTTGTGTGGATATGAAGATAAAGAATTTTCTGGATACGACAGTTACAGATGAGAGGGCTAACACTAATCGTATTACTTGGGTCTATGCAGACCCAAATTTTCCTGACAGAAGGATAAATTGGGAAAACATAAAAAGGCTAGCCTCTAAAAATTCCTTGCCATGGTTATGCATAGGGGACTGGAATGATATAGTTGCTCAATACGAGAAAATTGGTGGTAGGCTGAAAGCTCAGGACCAGATTATGGAGTTTCAGGAAATGCTACTAAAAACCCATCTTCAGGATGTGGGATTTCAAGGACAAAAAAACACCTGGTCAAATGGTAGAACGGATAGGATAGTTCAAGAAATAATTAATAGAGCTTTAGTGAGCCATTCCTAAAGAGTCATGTATCCGGATACCCAAGTGTATCATTGCCCTCAAATAGGCTTTGATCATTGTCCTATAATTCTAAAAACAGAATGCGAAAGCAGTAGGGGCAGGAAAAAATTCAGATTTGAGCACATATAGACTAGAGAACCAACATGTAGGGATATCATCAAAAAATCCTGGGACTTGAAGGCAGGCAATGACACTTATGCTTTGCAGAAAAACTTAAGAGGATGTAATAGAGCGTTGAGCAAGTGGAGTAAGTCTTACTATCCGAATAATAGACAGGCAATTGAAGACTTAACTGCGAAGCTGGTTGATTTGCATAATAGCGTTGAACCCTCAAATAGTAGAACTGAAAGACAAATTATCAAACAAATTGAGGAGCACTGGATTCAAGAAGAAATGTACTTGCGGCAACGTAGTAGAGTTGACTGGCTAAACCTGGGGGACAGAAACACTGCCTATTTTCATAATGTAACCATTCAGATAAGAGCTTTAAACAAGATTCTGATAATCCAGAATGAGAAGGGTGTTTGGATGGAAAATGAGGAGGACATTATAAGCACGTTCAAGAAATTTTATACAGGTCTATTTAGCTCAGAAAGGTCGGTTGGCATGAATGAAGTTCTGGTTCATGTCAAAACAGTAATTCAGTCAAAGCTGATAGAGAAACTTCAAGGGGATGTGTCAGCCGAAGAAATTAAGTCAGCTGTTTTTCAAAGGGCCCCTTTAAAGGCTCCAGGGCCTAATGGATATTCAGGAATCTTCTTCCACAAATATTGGGATGAGGTTGGGGAAAGTGTCACCACAGCAGTTCAAGCTTTCTTTAAGCAAGGTACCTTCAATACTTCCTTAAACAGAACAACGATTGTTCTTATCCCTAAAGTTCCACACCCTGAAAAAGTCACACAGTTTAGACCTATTAGCCTGTGTAACTACTGCTATAAAATCATCTCTAGAGTGCTTATGAATAGGTTAAAGCCTCACATGACTGATATCATATTGCCTTTTCAAAATGCTTTTATTAAAGGGAGACAAATCTAGGATAATATTTTAATAGCCCATGAAGCTTTTCACTGGTTAAAATCAAGAAAGAAAGGGTTAGACTAGAATATGGCGATAAAAATTGATATTCAAAAAGCTTATGATCGAGTGGAGTGGTCTTTTTTAGAAAGTATCATGGAAAAAAATGGGGTTTCCTTCTAGGTGGATTAAGTGGTTTATGACCCTGGTTACTTCGGTGTCTTATAATCTTTTGATTAATGGAAAGGAGACTGATTATTTTAAACCTACAAGGGGTATAAGACAAGGTGATCCTTTATTCCCTTATCTGTTTATTATGATCACTGAAGCCTTATCTCAAATATTAGTAAATGCAGCTGAGGTGAAAACTATTGAAGGTATTAAAATGAGTAATCACTGTCCCGTTTTAACTCATCTCTTATTTGCATATGATTCTCTCTTTTTTGTTAAGGTTAGTGTCAAGAATGGGCATCACTTGCAGCAGGTTATTACACAGTATTGCTAGGCCTTTGGGCAATGTATAAACTTAGAAAAATCTACTATTTACTTCAGTCCTAACACTTCTACTGCCCTGCAGGAAAATATTAGCCTCTTTCTGAAAATCCCTAAGGAAGAAAATCCAGGAAAGTATCTAGGCCTGCCTACTCTGTGGGGACGCTCAAAGTGTGAAGCATTGGCATTCCTGAGCGATAGAATCATAAAAAAAATTCAAGGGTGGAATGAGGCTTTACTCTCATACTCAGGTAAGAGAGTTCTGTTGAAGTCTGTTGTTTCTGCCTTACCTTCGCATGCTATGACCTGCTTTAGATTCCCTAGGAAATGGTGTCATAATGTTCATTCTCTAATGGTAAAATTCTGGTGGGAAGGTCAGTATTTAGATTCGAGTATTCATTGGAAAAGCTGGGATTGTTTAACTATGCCAAAGGAAAAAAGGGGAATGGGTTTTAAAGATTTATAGGTAATGAATATTGGTCCTTTGTCAAAACTTGCTTGGAGGATCAACTTGAACCCCCAATCTTTCTTAGCTCAGATTCTTAGAGGAGTTTATTTCCCGGATGGAAACTTTTGGAATGCCAAAAAAAGCCCTAATTTTTCTTGGGGATGGGCTAGTATTTTAGAGGGTAGGGATTTTTTTGAAAAAGAATGTCTGCTGGCAAGTGTATGATGGCTAGTCTATATCTGTTTGGAATGATGCTTGGATTTCGAATATAAGGGGGTTTAAACTTCATCCGATTATAAATATTCCATTAGGGATGAGAAGTATGAAGGTTGGTAATCTCATAGATGCCTGCACCCATAAATGGAATTTAGATAAGATTTCAGATTTGATTTCCCAAAAGGAAAAACAGGCTATTTTATAGATCCCTATTAGCCATTTTCCAAGAATAGATAAACTGATTTGGCCCTACAAAAAGATTGGAAATGTAACAGTTAAGTCAGCCTACAACATACAAAAGGTCATTACCCCTAATCCCTCTTTTGCCTCATCCTCGCACTAAATATACCCGTGTGTCTGGAAGTTAATTTGGAAAATTAAATGTCTTCCCAAAGTGCAGAACTTCATGTGGAGAGCTTGTCAAAATGCTCTTGTTGTCCGGTTGAACTTAGCTAAAAAAGGTACCAAAATAAAAAATATTTGTCCTTTCTGTTCTCATGCTGAAATAGTGGAGCATATGCTTTTGCAATGTGAGTGGACTCACTTAGTCTGGTTTGCGTGTATGGACTATAAACCTCATAATTCTGAAATTCAAACGTTTGATCAATGGTTTGTTGAGGTTTGTCATTCTTTAAAGTATGCTCAAGAGAACAAAAAGATTGTTAAGTCTATCATTGCATATACCTGCTGGTTTATCTGGTTGATAAGGAATGAAGCTGTTTTTCAAAAGAAAAACATCATTCCTGAAGTTGTAATACGCAGGATTCAGGGTACTGTTGCTGATTTCTACCAAGCCCATCAGCAAATTGGAAGAACAAACCATTCTATACACCGAGCTGTTGTCTCTGAACAATGGAGCAAGCCAGCAATGGGGTTTTTAAAGCTTAACCTGGTGAGAGACTGGCAAGGGAACATACTGGGGAATCAGGCCAAGTTTGAAGCTGATTTCTATAAAGAGGCAACAGTAGCAGAAATGATTAGAACAGGACTCTAGGACCTGCTGAGATTAGGACACACAGCAGTTGAAATTGAGATTTCAGACAAAGAAGCAAGTGCCAGCTTGAAGGATAAAGAAGACTGGAGGGTAGGCACTTTAGTCTCTGATATTAAAGCACTGAAATTTTGTTTCTGCTATTGTTTTATAAAGGAGATTTCTGTTAAAGCTAATATGTGTGCTTTACGCATAGCTGAGTGGGTGAAGGAACATCAGAGAAAAAATTGGACAACTTGTCCCTCTTCTGTTTATGTCCTTCAAAACATTTTGGATGTAAACTTTGAGCCCCCTTGAGGCTTTGCAATTAAATGTGTTGTTGATATGTTAAAAAAAAATGAATAACTTATTTAAAGATTTCTTGCTCTATGATTCGACCATAGCTTAGGGATATTATAGTTTTAGTCTACTGAGCAAAGAAATTTTGGATTAACCGAAAAATATGCTAAGAAGCTAAGCATTCATCTATTTAACTTAGGAATTGTACTTTTACTCCTGGACTAAATAATCTATATTGTAGTTAACTCAAAATTCCTTTAACAAATTAGGTGGGACATCATTTGTCAGACATATGCTCATCCAAATTCATCCAATTCAAATAATTGAAGTTATTAACTAAAATCAAACGAAAAAAAATACTCCACCCCTCTCAAAACCCATTTTTCCACAACCAAGTACGTTATTGCTTCTCTAAACTTTTCTTGTACTAAAAGTTTGTTCTTCCTTTCCTATTTTATGTAAAATCTTTAATACTTATTTATTTTTTCTCATTTAGCAAACTAAGCAGTTATATAAAGAAAATAAGGGACAACTAGAAAAGAATCTTTTATCCTTAGCTCGTGGTCCACTTTTTGGTGTCGAGTGTTTTAGTGTATATGCTATAAATGGCTTTAGGTTCCACACAAAAGAGATTGAGAATAAAAGGGCCACTTAGAATTTTGGTGCAATTGTGAAGAGGCTATTGGATGGTAAAAAGATTGATTACTATGGCATTCTTACTGAAATAATGTAACTTCAGTATTTGGGGGCAAAGAGAATTGTTTTGTTTAAATGTGATTGGTTTGACATCTATGATCACAAGAAAGGAGTCAAGACAGATAAACATGGCCTCGTAAGTGTTAATATCGATCGTAAGTTACCGACATATGAGCATTTTATTTTTGCATATCAAGCTGAACAAGTATATTATGCAAAAGATGGATTTCAGCTTGATTGGCTTATTGTCTTAAAAACTTAGCCACGAGACTTTTTAATTTTCCTGAAGAGGTACAAAGTGACCCACAAATGGCTACAAATCATGAAGCATTTCAACAAGGTCAATCTCATCTTTTAAACACCCTTAATATGTTTACTAATAATTAGGAATCACCACTAAAAAAACTCATTTTTCAAACGGCCAAATTTTAAATGGTCAAGCCATTGGAAATTTCCAACGCAAATGGCTGTTGAAAATAGTGGAGATCATTTTCCAATGGCCTCCACATTGAAAATTAAAAAAAAATAGTTTCCAAAGCAAAGGCCTTTAGAAAAATAATAATAATAATAATAATAATATATTTGTAATAATAATAATGTGTAATAATATATTGTGTGTGTGTGTGTGTGTGTGTGTGTGTGTGTGTGTGTGTGTGTGTGTGTGTGTGTGTGTGTGTGCATATATCATATATATGATATATAAAAATGTATATGATATATATAATAATTTAAAATATCATATAATAACAAATTAATGTATCATAATAATAATACTAATAGTAATCATATATATAATAATAATTTTAGAAAGTTATGTAATATTTTTAAACATTTTTTACGAATAATAACTATAAGTTTAATAATATTAATATATGTTGATATATATATTTATATAATATATATCATATTTATCACATTTATTTTACAATTTTAGAAAGTAAATTTGTATTTTAAAAATATTTGGTTAACAATAATAATAATAATAATAATAATAATAATAATAATAATAATAATAATAATAATAATAATAATATATTTGTGTGTGTGTGTGTGTGTGTCATATATATGATATATAAAAATGTATATGATATAATAATTCAAAATATCATAAAATAACAAATTAATGCCAATTAATTTAATAATAAGAAATTTCATAATATTAATATATGTTGATATATATCATATTTATTTTACAATTTTAGAAAGTAAATTTTTATTTTAAAAATATTTTAATTAATTATATATATATGAAATTTTACCCAGTAAAAAAATACCCATTAATGGGCCAAGATAGCCTAAACCCAAACCATACTAACCCTAATTATAAATACAATATATATCACTCAACCCTCTTCTCCCTCAACTCTCGCCCTGCCTCTCCCTCATTTGAGCAGTCTTTCTCCTCTTACCTTCTTTCCCTCATCTCAACCGTCTCTCCCTCGTCTCACCCTTTCAGCCCTCTCGCTTTCACTCCTTTCACCCTCTCAAACCTTTTTTCTCTCCCTACTGCGAGCCGTCTCTCCCTTCTCTTGCCCTCTTAACCCTCTAGCTCTCACTATCCTCTCCGTCGCCATAAGCCTTCTCACAACAGATCCGCTCGCCAACCATCTGCCTTGGCTTAGATCTACTTAACATTCACTGCTCTAAATCCACACCCCATTGCTGCTCCTCGCCGCCACCTTGGGTTTACCGTCCGCCTTGGCTCCTCGCTTCGCCACCCTCCTCCACACAACCTTCAATTTTTCTCCCTTCTACAGCCTTGTTGTCCTTCCTCGGTTTCGCATCACCGTTCTTCATCGGCCTCCTTACCATAGCATTCTTCACCATTGTCCTTTGTTGGAGTTCTTTTTGGGCAAATCTGATATTGGTTTTCACTTCTGTGCAGATTTGAATTTTTTAAAACAAAATTTCTTACACCCTGGCTATTGGAAATTTGTAACGACCAAACTGTTGCAAATTTCCAACGGCCTAAGCAGTTGATAAAATCAGAAACTCGAAGCTCACTGAAGGTCGTTGCAAAACTTTTAACGACCTATTTCCCAACAGCCAGGCTGTTGAAAATTCCGACGACTCTAAGTTGGGCCATTGAAAATTTTTTTTCCTACAAATGTTTTGCCAATGTGCCATTTTCCAACGGTTGACCATTGGAAATGTCTACTTTTCAACGTGAGGTTATTGGAAATCAAATTTTTTTAAGTAGTGAATCATTTTCTTGGAAGAAAAATGATGTTGGTATTGTCACTATTGGAGATGATTTTAATTCTATGCATGATTCAGACGATGATATTAACAAAGATATGGTGCAATATAAGTTCATGAATAAGAAATTTAGGTCTGAAAGTTAAAGGATATCAACTTCATCAGGGAGGAGCAGCACATCCTCTGAAATAAGGGTGAGTCATACTTTTCTTTCATTTTTTTTTAACTTATACTTTGCCTAATAAGGCTTAAAGGTTAGCATTTAATAGTTGTGCTTATGTTCTCTTGTTCAAGTTGTGAAAATTTTCAGATTGGAATTAAAGTGAATCTGCCTACTACAACTATTCTTGCTTTTTGGAAGTTATGGAATCTTAAATTCTTTGTTGATGTAGGAACAATAGAGCTGACACTTGAAGAGCCTTTGAATTAGTTATCAGTTAGATTCAAGCAAATGTTTCAAGCTTTTAATAGCTAGGTCCTATAAGTACAATCAACTCTTTTTATCTAGTTGGTTTTGTAATTAGGCCTAGCCGATAAAAGTATGTTTTTCTTGCTTTTAATTGTTCTATGTTGAATGAGCTATTTTAGTGTCAGGGTTTGCTACTTCAATCTCCTAATTATGTTTTTTAAGTTTTAGATATTTTTAGTTGATCAGTGAGACTTTGTTCTCGATGTACTTTCTAGCAATAACTAAATCCTCCAAATATTTCAACTTTTACTGAATATTCCAAAAATTTTCCCAATGGTAAGTGTGCAAAATTATTTGATGAAATATCTTGTACTTTACATGTATGCTGATGGAGATAGTATTATTGTTTAAGATATTATAAATGAGGGGGACTAATATTTTTTTGTTAATTTTTATATATGTATAAACTTGAGAATATTGCAATCAAAGACTACGCCCATCCTTGCATCCCAACTCAGCTAGTGTCAATAAACACTAACTTAAATTCAACTCTTTTCCAAAACTGCCAACTACAAGCCTTTTAAGATTTTGAAAAACCTGCAAATTACCCTCACCCCTTTACAATAATTCCTAAATACCCTCTCATGTAAATGTTTTTGAGTGAACAAAAAAACAGTTAAGCTCCAAGTCATAATGTCTGTTAGGTCTAAATTATTGAGCATGTTACTGTTGTTAATTAAGAAGCTTTCATCACTACGAATGGGAAAAAAGAAACTAATAGTTATAGAAAAAAGAATTTGTAACAAAACAAACAATTGTTACAATATTCACGTTGATGTAGCAAACACTAAATCACTTGTCACAAAAGTTAGAGTTCAATAACTAAATAGAACTAATAACCACAAACTTTAATTGTGGTTAGCCTTTATGGTTAGAAAGTAATTATTGCCATAAACATTACAACATCTGAGTAAAATGTGGCTTTAGTAACAATAATTTTTCTTTTTTGTGGTTGTAAAATCCAACACAATATTTCTTGCCATGGTATACTTACTTTAGTGGTTATAAATATAAAATTGTCACAATTTCAAATTTTATGGCTAAGTTATCGTGACTATATGTGAACTTTGGTGTAGTGATTCTTTGAAATAACATCCACATATGTTTGCCATTTTTCCAACTTTAACTATGGTATGTAAACTACCAATGAAATCATATACGCGTGCATGTAAATGGAATAAAGAAGTGAAACGAAATTCGAAACTCGCACTTAAAATAATGATTGATATAATATTCATAATTTTGAGAAGATAATAAGAATAAACGTAAGATACTTATATTAATTATTTGCCTTAGTTGGAACATTAATTTGAAGTAATTACAAATTTAAAATTTTAATCAACTTCTTAGCATGGTTCTAACATATGGTTTGGCCTGGTTAAACCAACACATGACCAAACCAAGCTAACTTGTAGTGTTTGAATCATATTTACATCAGTGGAGTTGTAAGTAAAGTCCATTAGGGGTATCTAAACTTATTTTCATATCTTAAATGGGTATTAAATCTTTAGATTTGTCCTATAGAACTACATAAACTCATATAATGTGTTTCAGTTAGGTATTTTTCATTAATTCCAACATTAACTCGGATGGAAAATACTGATATGATATTAATTTACATTAAAATAAATTATAATATAACAAGCTTTATCCTCAGGCTTTTTAAATCAATGATTCTACCTCTTAAACTTCTAGATTGACGCTGGTTGCTCATTTATCCCCAAAACAATATCATTTCTCCTCTTTCCCTAAAACCAAATCTCAAAATCCAAAACCCAGAACAACTAGACCATTCAGACACCAACCACTACCTGAGCAACCGTAGCCAAAGCAGCACCGCTGACTCATCATCTCCACCGCCTTTAGACCTAACTCTCTTCAGCGCCATCTATTGCCCCTCGGCAGTATAATGGATTTGAGCAACATCACATCAAGGCCATCACATCTTACTCAGAATTAAGTCTAGCTTCCCCGCTTGTCTCTCCTGATGGTGTTGAATCTGGGCTATGTTCTGGCCCATCTGTCCTTAGTTGCCCCAAAAATCTCTCACGTGACCTTAGTCCCACTTTTCACAATTGGTGCATCACACCCCGAGATGATATCTTTTAAATTTTTTTGCAACAACTCATACGAGCAGTCCACCTCTACAATGCTCCAAAACGGCTTGAGGTCGTCGTTGCCGAGCTTGTCTGGCATTGGGCTGAACCCAAAATCAAGTCCAACTTCCCTGTCCAATTGGTTTTCAATTTTTTTTTGTTGAACTACATGTTGTTGTTATTGTTGTATGTATTTTGGATTTAAGATTGAATTCTTGTAGGGAATGGTGATTTGGTTCTTTGAACTAATTGGTTATTTAAAGGATTAAATCATGAAACATAGGCCAAATGTTTGAAGAAATGCCCATGTGAGATGGATTGGGTAAGGGTAGGGATGTCAATGGGTCAGATGAGGATATTCTCATATCCTACCCGCTACGTTAGACGCCTTACCTATATCTTACCCATCATCCATCGGGTAGATAATTTTCACATTCATATCTACACATTTTTAGAAGGGTTAGGTCAGGTAAAAATCATCCACCCACACATTTGCACAACCACAATTTTATTAAACCATGTCATACTCAACCATACATTTATTTCTATTAGAAACATCTATTATATCTTAACTATTAAACTAACCATGACTTGTTCTTAATTCCATATAACTAATTCATTACACTTTTATTTTCAACAAATAACTACTACTAAAATGTTATATACACAAACACACATATATATGGGTTGGATGTGGAGCAGGTGAACCTCAAACCAGCATCTTACCCAAACCCACTAGCGGGTGAAAAAAAAAACCACATCCGACCAAAACCTAATCAATTAAAAAAAATTATACATCAAATTGGATGCAACCGAATACCCACCAAACCAAATATCCATTAACATCTCTAGGTGAAGGAGAGTGGAATTGATTTTAGTGGAAGTTTAATGGTTAGAATTAGTGATTGGAAAAAATTGAAGACTAAAGTTGTTATTTTAAATTTATTTTAATATTATTTAATGCTACATCAACATTTTATATCTGAGTCAACGATGAAATTTATGGAAAAATACCCAATTAGGATGCACTATATGAGTTTATGCAGTTCAATAAAATAAATCTAAAGATTTGGTATCTATTTAAGACATAAAAATAAGTTAAGGTACCACTAATGGACTTTATCCACGTATTTACATCTAACCCATGACCAAACCAAGCTTGTAGTGTTTCAATCATATTTATATTAAAGGAATTGCATATAACCCATGACTAAATCTTTTATTTTGTTATTTTTTTATACTCATAATCAAGTACAAGTATATGGTAATAAGATGATACTTCAAAAAAAGTTTGCGCAAATCTACTATTTCCTAAAATCTGGAAGACTTTAAGTCACAAATAACAATATTAGTATACACCCCACCAACAGTAGTAGTAGTCTAACAGACGATGATTAGAAAAGGTTTGAGGAAATTTGTTGTTTTTTAAAAACTGGAACTTCAAGCCACAAATGATAGTGGCGGCACCTTATTGCATTGGGTGAAGTTCGAATCTAGCTTTGGCCAAGGAATGTCCAAGACGCAAACCACTTGCACTTGCATGTGCATATATTTTATTTTTTTATAAATATTATCTACTATTTTTTTTTAAATAACCCAAAATTTTGTCAAATAAGCCATTGATTTAATAAAACAAGAAAAATGAAAATAATAAAATGAATAATTGAACATTATCATTTTCATAAATACATTAAATTTCAATTAAAATTGAAGCCCCTCCCTCGAAAATAAAATTGAAATTTTACCTTTTTTTTTTTTTTTAAAAAATGTATATTCCGTTATACATATAAAATTAATTACATGAGGACCTCATTGCAAAAAATCTCTAGAATCATCCCTACATATTTAGTTAAAATTCAACCAAACTTGGATGAATAATTTCAAATAAGTGATTAGTTTATTTTTTTTTTTTTTTTGATAAACCTGGTTAGTGCTAGAAATCTCATATGTATATAACTTTGAAACTCCTCCCCGAGATGTTTCCAAAGTCTAAAAGAACTTTCTTGAGCTATAGGAGCCCCACCCCCAAGCCAACATAGGTGACTTGGAACCAGAGGCGTCAAGAATGCTCGCACAATAGTAAGAATCCAAGATGCCATGCTAAGTTCAAAGAGAACTCAAGTATGGTTACTCAAGGCAATTGCAATAATATTTTGTAATGTGTAAAATAAACTTACAAGAGGCGTATTATATAGAAATGTTTTTCAATAAATTCTTGCAATGTAGCTTTCAGTTCCTTTGCATGCTTCCTTGTGATTGCATTCGAGGTGATCTTCAAGGGGCCTCTGGGTATTCTAGGTAGGTGACCATCAGTTACTCTATTGAGTTTTGCCTATTATTTTCTTTTCCCCTTCATTTTTGTGCTGTTTGCTTTCTGTGTTTGTGTATTGTTACCTGAAAATTCTTCTACCCGGGAAGCCCGTCGGTCGGGCCCGTTTAAAACATGGCCCATTAACCCGTTCGACTGCCGAACCAAGTTCAAACACACTGCTTTCCAAATGAATTGAGGCCTAATATTTGAACCCAGGCCTAAACGAAACGATAAAAAGCTTAAGGGAGAAAGAGATCCAACGGCGGATAGGAGAGATCAGGAGAAGACCTCTTTAATCAAACGGTGGTTACGCCAACCATCAGGTTCATCACTCGAAAAGGGACATATCACCCGGGAAAAACCCTTCCTGGGCACAGTTTAACAGAGACCTCTTAAATATTGGAATTACGGAATTGCCCCCAGGAAGAGGAATCCCAATTCCCGAACGTTAAAACCGCCCTCGCCTCTCTTTGGCCCTCGCATATAAATAATCTCCGAAAAAACGTTTGCCGGTGATTCGAACCCGAAACACAAACACGAATCACCGCCGACGACGAAGACAAGTCAGAGAGAGAGAGGCGTGGAGAGAATCGGAAATATTCCGACGAGAGAGGCGTTTTGAGATTCGCTCTCTCTGTTCTGCCGCCGGCGGGGTTGTTTCAGCGATCAATGGTGTATTCCGGCGAGAGGAAAAGGCTTGGAGAGTTCATGGCGATGGGTCAGGAGAGATCGAAGCCTCTTCATAATTTCACGCTTCCTTGTTTGAAGTGGGGGACTCAGAAGTACTTGAGATGCATGAAGATTGACGGTAACGGTACTTCTGTCGCTGCCTATCACCGCTTGCCGTACCAGCGCCGTCGATCTCCGCCTTCTACAATAACCACTAGCACCCGCAGCAGGGAACTGGACTCCGCCGGTCACAATCGCCATCTGCAAGAGCGGCGGCTCAAGGTGTCAGAGGGTATCGAAGCCGTGCGCGAGAAGATCATGAAGGATCTCAAGACGGCTGCCGATAGGATGAAGGAGTCGATTTTTCGCGACGAAGTGTCCGGTGACGAGGACGAGGAAGTCGATGCTCGGGTTGATAGGGCGAAAGATAAAGCCAAGGAGAGAGAGGAATCGCCCGCGCCCGATGTCGAGCCGATGCCCTGGAATCTGAGGACTAGGCACGCCTCCGGCAAGGGTCCGATGGCCGGAGGAACATATAACAACGACAAGGGTTTGAGAATCGAGGAGAAAAAGGGGAACAATTTCTCTCCGATGAGGAACGAGTTGATGAAGCCTAGAGTACGGGCGGCGGCGGCGGCGGCGGCGGACAAGAAAGAACGACCGAAATTCGCAGTGTCGCTCTCGCGGAAGGAGATCGAAGAGGATTTCATGGAGATGCTGGGTCACAGACCCCCGAGAAGACCAAAGAAGCGCCCACGAATCATTCAGAAGGAATTAGATGTAAGCTTTCTCCTGTTCAATGTCTCGTTTCGTTTCAAGTTCGTCCAATCTCTTGTTGCTAATGCTTCAATTCTCTGGCAGTCGTTGTTCCCTGGATTGTGGTTGTCCGAGGTCACTCCGGATTGTTACAAGGTTCCAGAGCTCGGGGAAAACAACAAGGTTATTTGCTTTTCGTGTTGCTTGATATATGATTTCCTGTTTGGTTGCGAGAACGCTTTGGAAAACTTGAAAAAGTGCAGTGCTTTAAGTTGACAGAGGAATGAACAACTTGAAATTCAGAAACTTTCTTGGATTCTGGTGGTCTTAGCTTCTATTCTGCTATTCTTTGTTTGGATTCTCTTGATAAGTTTTCTAATTGCTTAGTACATTGTCTTTTTGCAGAGGTAGTAACAATGTTGGAACTGCGGCAACCTTAACTTGAAGTTCCAAAGGTTTCTGTTTGCTGACTGCTTGTAACTTTGAGACCCATAAATGGTGGTACAGCCATACCGCACCGTCAACTCAGTGAAATTATCAAATGTTCAGTTCCTAGTGACTTTTGTTCCATGTTCTTCTAAAATATTTGATTTTGTTTTATAATGATCTTCGTTCAATTTTTAATATTTAGCTGAATAAGCCTTGTACAAAGAAAAGGGACAGAATTGGCTTGTTAGATAGAGGACAATGCTTCTTCTACAAGTTTACTTTTTTCTGAATACTGTTTGATAAGCTGCATTTATGATAATCACAGAGTCTAATGCTCTTCCAAATTTATATGTTACCTGCTGCTTTATTGGAACTCTCTTGCTTTTGCTTTATTGTTCCACCGCCTTTCTTATTTATTGAGACATCATTGGGCTTGAATGGTCCCAAATGTTAGATCTTGCCAACAAATGTTTAGGATGATCAACTAGGAAGCAATGCTCATCATAGATTACTAGTGTTGGCAATTCTTGTACCCATATCAATTCAGTTGGTGTTCGCAATCTACATGGGTATCTAGTTTGTAGGATTGGCTTCTTTTATTGACAAGAATTGGTAACTTCACTAGTTTTTGTAGGTTGTTAACTAAGTCTTCATGGTACTTGCTGCCAAGTTGCTGCTTTTATGCTAGAATGTTGGTCCACATGGCAAGAACAGTGATTGAAGAATGAAAGCAGTTATCTTGCATGGGATGTGCAAGCTTGAATAGGTATCATAAAGTAGGCATGGCGGGGTCCTTTTAAACATGCCCTTAAGCAAAAAAAAAAAAAACCAATAAGTTTTGAATTCATTTGGTCAGCTAATGCGGCTGGGTTTGGTTCTATGAGTGAGGGTTATTTGTGGAAAATGGGTGAAGTGTTTCACACAAGGAAAAAAGAGATGATTAGGGATTGATAGGAAGAAAGGGCAAGTAACCCAAATTGGCAAGAGGACAGATCTCAGGCAACTGGCAGCGAAATATAGTATAAACTTATATCCAATGAAAGCCTAGTGGATGCAAATTCGAATGCGGGGGAAATGAAATAACAGAAAAACTCTAAATGGTGGAAGTTGATTGGTCATCAACAAAATCTATGAACTTGGGCCAAACATCAAACCTCAAATGTCAAAAGTTGAACTTCCAATTTAAGGATATGTTGGCCTCGATACGAGCACAATAACAATAAGTAAGCCTTCAGTAATAATAGTGAAGACAATAGAATCACTCACAATAACTATTGAATTCACTAATGACAAGCAAATCTGAGTGTGAGGGAAATGAAATAACTAGAGAGCTATAAATTGTGGGAAAGTTGTAGAATGGCTTTCTTTAGAGTCCCCTCAACAAGTAATGTAGAGGTTACCTCAACAAGTAATGTAGAGGTTATTTATAGAAGAGTCAGACGTGTAAGATTGTGCTACATGTCATTATATCAATAGTGGTGACAAAGTGTAATAGTCATTTTTTGGGATTGGCCTTTTTTTGGGATTCTGAGTTTATTGGGTTGGTTGAAATTTTTAATGGGTTTGGGTCCGAATCCACCAAACTAAAACTTCATAAAATCATTCCCTTACAATATCAGACTAAAATTCCTATAAAAATTTTTATATTTGACATTGTCTAATATGAAATAATCAAATAGTTTAAATATAAAATCATTAAATTCTGCTACTGCAGTGCTTATTTAGGGCAAAGCTAGGCAATTTTCTTGTTCTTCTATCTACGATTAGCTCCTCAATCCTCCTTGCGCTTGGTCAGAACATCCATGCGAATGGGCCGAAGTTACATGAGAACTTTCTTGCCCTCCTCCCCATTGTCAACCACTCGTAACAAGGAAGGTCTTCCTCCCTTTCAATATTCAATATTTTCTTTTAACTTACCCGAACTAGGAAATGGAATTGCAAACCTACAACACCATTGGAGGTTACAAGTAGTTTTCGGTATCCATCATGAATATTATGAGAGTGAGAAGCATTCTTTGATAGTGATATTAGGCTCATTTGAGGTCATGTATTATGAGTCTGAGTACTATGACCGTTAGATCATGTTTTAATCAATGCTCATAACTATGACTTGACCATGAAGATAAAAATGTCAATATTACTATAATAACTTGGTGGGAGTGAAAAGGACTCTGACATTATAAATAAGAGATTCTAAGTTTAATATGATGTGTTGTGCGTGGAGAAATTTTATTTGTGGCATGTTTCCACTTCAGTCCTAATCATATTGAGATTTGTTTTCATCTATCGTCCCATACTTCCACTGATTCATTGAAGTCCACTGAACCCAAAAAAAATAAAATAATAAAAGCTAGAATAAGCCATGTGAAAAATGATTGCGTGAGGAGCAACATGCTTTTTCTAAACAAAATTAGATATCGTATTGAAATATATATCCTTTCCTTACTCTAAACATCAACTCTGCTCTATCTATCTCACAAAGGACCCTTTATTCTTAGCCTAATTGGTCGAATTTGACTAGTTTTTGAGTCAGATTTAGTCATTCATCCTTAATTTATATGTTATTTTTTCAAAGGCTAAATAGTACTTGTCATCCCTAAACTAAGATTCATATTTCGAATTTATCCCGAAATTACAAAACATTACATTATTTATCCTTTAACAATGAAAATATTACACCAATCGTTCTGTTGTTAACTGCAACCGTTAAAATGAACAGAAAAGAACGTAAAAAAACTAGTTTTAATCCCTGAAAACCTTCCATTTATAATAGAAACCTCAAAACTTTTACATCTTACAATAAAATCATTGTCCCGTCATGACCTTCACCTCTTCTCCTCCATCCCTCATGACCTTCATCTCTACTATGCCTAGCACTGATCTGTTATTGCCAGGTCCCCATCCCGCCGTTGGCATTTCAAGTCACAGCCATCGTTGACAATTAATTGACGGGAAAAGGGGAATAAAAGGCTAAGACCCTTGAAGCCAAAATGCGGCATTTTTCCTTGTTGATCACCATCCTTTGTCGTCATTTTCAGTCACCGTTTCATTGCACTCTCTCGTCGATTAAGCATCCTTTTCCATAGCACTTTCCCGTTGTGTTTCGATCTTGCTCATCGCCGTCCTTTATCATCGTTTCCCTTTTTTTTTTTTTAATATCGGCGAAAGAATTAAATTTAAGCCAACAAGAAGCTGCAGAAAAAGATACGAGAACTAGAGGATGGAGCTTAACTAAGCAAATAAGTCCAAAAAACTAAGTCACCAAGTCAAGCTCTCCAAGATCATTGTTTCCCTTTGATCTCACCTAGATATCGCCCTTCAATCGTGCTCCAACATTGTTGCTTCTCTTCGATCATGTACTGCCTAAGGAAGATGACGATTGACAATCACGCTCCGCCTGATGAAGACAATCGTGCACCACAAGTGGGAGATGATTGCTCATTGCCAGAGGAAAACAATCATCGACAATCTGTAATGAAAAGAATGAAGGTGGGCTCGCAAATAGGGTGGTCAGCTTGGAATCAATGATAGAGGGCATGAGAATTGAATGAGCGAAGTAAAGGATGACAACAGTCATGGAGGAGGGCAGTTAGGAGAATGTGGTTTTATTGTAAGATGTAAAAGTTTTGAAGTTTCTATAACAAATGGAAGCTTTTCATGGGTTAAAAATAGTTTTTACAATTTTTTCCGTCTATTTTAACAGTTGCAATTAATGACAGGACGATTGCTGTAATATTTTCATAGTTAAAGGATAAATTGTGTAAATGTTTTGTAGTTCCAGCATGAATCTGAAACATGAGTCTTAATTAGGGATGACAGATATAATTTACCCTTTCTTCAAACAATCAATTTTATCAATAGAGTTCTTTTTTCGCTTCTACTAGATCTAGTTTTCTTCTCTCTGTCAAATAAGGCAAAAAAGTTACAGATTGAAAAGTTAATAGCATGAGTTCTACTCAATGGAGTCGGTCAATCTACTTTCTCATAATTGATCAAGTATTAGCGTTTGTTAGTTAATTCAAGTAATATGATAGGTTTATGTCTCTTATTTTTTAGTGTTTTTTTTTCTATCAGTTTCTAGATTTGAATACTGAGTGTACTCATATATTTTTTATAATTTTTCAGCATGAGTTAAACCTACTACCTTTATAAAATTTAAGTTATATCTTATTAGTAGATAGGTCTAACCTACAGTTAATACAAAACTTTCTAAAAATGCAAGAAGAAGAAGATACCGCATCGAACTTTCAAAGAATTTCATGATTAGTCCCTGAATTATACACGACGTTACATCAATTTGCACCCAACAACAGCCCGGGCCCCGGGACTGGAAGGATCGGCCGACTACCGACGCTGCTGAGTGGCTTCCTTGACGCAGAGAATAATGTGGGTGTGGTCCAGGCGTTGAAGTTTGACATGGCCAAAACGAAGGAACAGGCCCTCATCTGTGCCTCTGGTCCGGTCTTCGTGGCGTGCGAGCTGACCTCTGGAATTTCGATTAAAATTGATAGCAAGGAATTTGGATTAGATAGTGGGATTAAACATGGATTAATTACAATTTGCCCCTCAAAATTTATATAATATTATAATTTTTCCTTCTATTTCATAAATATACATTTTGCTCCTATCTTTTTTATACTGTCTAATAGTAATTTCTGTTTTAAAGTCTTAATTTAAACTATACGGTAATTATCTTCAAGTAATTTCAGCCTATATGGTACTTTTTATAGTTAATGAACATTTTAAATTATCAATTTTCTTTTCTGTAAATGTAAAACAGTTTTTCTTCATAAAGTGCAAAGTGGAGATTTCTGAAATGCAAATGGACAAAGTGTAATATCATTTGAACCTCAAGATGCAAGTTGCAGTTAACCCATTAAAAATTGACGTCTTAAAAATGTATTTCTCCGTGTTTGATATAAATATTGATCACGACTCACGAGGATAAAAAATCCCAGTGTCAAACAACTTATCAGTTGTTTTTAAACTCTTCGTCTCTTCCCACGATTCAAATCATTGAAAGCCCCTTGAAGTTGCTGCTTTTGGACTATTTAAGTACCTAAATATCTAAATTGAAATAATGAAAAAGGCCTTCAACTTTTTTTTTTTTAATTCAGAAGGTTTCTACTGGAATACAAGTTAGGGAACACCTGCCACATTCTAGTCTAGACTCACGACACTCTAGCCCTCCCCACTTAAACAAATTTTCGCTACATGGAGATTTGAACATTCGGCCGTTGAAACTATTGAACATTTGGCCTAGAACTCACATGCAAAAGTCCTTCAACTTTTAATTTTGTAACTATTTAACATACTCTTCCTATCCCAAAATTTTATCACTTTGCCCACCTACGTTTTTGTGTCTCATAAAATTTGTCTTTTTTCTATGATTATGTATATTTTTCCAAATGTACATTTTCTACTATATAAAAATTATGAATGCTTATGCATTCGTTCAGGGGAAGAATCAGAAAAAATAGTTAGCATGGGCAATAGTTAATTTTTCTAGAACAAATAACTGTAACATTTAAAATTTAGGGGGTTGAGTTGCAAATTTCATTTAAAAAAATACTACATTGTAGTTTTATCAAATTTCAGTTAAGGCAATTGCCCTAATTCACCATAACGTGGCTTCATCACTACGTTTGTTGCTATAATTGTAAGAATATTTGGAAAAAGGGAAAATTATTAAAACCCCTTGAGGTTTTCTCGAACCTATAGTTTTGTCCCCTTATTTTCAAATATCTACACTTACCCCCTTGGAACTTAACAGATTTATTCACCGTTAACATAAAAAAGAGAAATTGTTTGACTTTGCCCTCCTAACTTTATTCTATGAAAATTTTGCCCACTAACTATTGAAATCGTATCAAATAAAACCAATTAATTTGGAAAAACAAAAAGAAAGAAAGAAAATGATTAGAAAATGATTTTCGTCTCCCTATTCTGGACTCCTAAGAATCATGAACAGACTTCTGATAATAAAATATCATGAACGGACTTCTGACAATCGTGAATCTGGAGACCTGGTATGTACCCGAACTTCTGAGACTCGTGCGAATTCCAGCAACACCACGCTTGGGTCTTCTCATCCGTCTGCCTTCTCTTTCGCAGAATTGCCTCGATCTCACTAACGCCACTGTGCCTCGATATCGCTGTCCGGTGGGTGATTGGGCGTTGTGTGATTGTGTCGGAGACTCAGACCGTCTGATAGAGCATCGAGCAGTCGAGAACTAGAGCAAGGGAGGAGAGTCAAGAGTGGAAGGCCGAAGGAAGCGCCCCAGCGACCAACGAATAAGGCGTCGGCGTCGTCGTCGCAGTTTTCCTTTGTCTCCTTGTACCTTGTTGCCTCAGTGCCTCAGAGACGGATCACGGATGGATTGGACGAACTACGAACCCCACCGTCGCGCAACCGCAACGCCTGTGTGATGCTAAATGCCGCCACACTGGAAGACGGGATGGGAGGTGATGCGATGATTATGCGATGCGAGTTAAGCGAGGGAACTGGTCAAGCGAGCATCAAGCATTCGGAGCACTGGAGCAAAGGTCTGGTAGTGGTAGGGATTCGGGGGAATTGGGAATTAGGAATTGAATGTATAACATAACATAACTGAAACGACGTCATGCGTTTTGAATGAGAGTAAGCGAGAAATACACACTCGGTTCCCATTCTTTTTTATATATGCCTCACTGCCCCCCATCTTTATATTGTTTTCACAATATTTGGGGGGTAAAATGCACACTCAGTCCTTAATTTTTGATAAAATCACCAAATTAGTACCCCATACTTACGTTTTTTCAAAATTCCTGGGGGCAACAGCCACCCCGCCCCCAGCATATGGTAGCTACACCGTTGGTCTCTAAACGAAACTCGCGCCGTTGCCATTATCTCCTTCATTCGCTACCCCGATGCTCTCCTCTGTTGGTGAAACCAAGCCCAACGCTCCCACTCCTGGCTAGCGAATCAACCAACCTCCACTCCCAGTGATTCACACACGATTCCGCCTCTCATTTCACGCTGATTCGTCTCCCTTCTATTGTGAAATCGATAGCTGCGGGAGCAACAAAATTGTCGTTCTGTCGGCCCTCCATCCCTAGGATCTAGCTCTCCATGTTTTGTTGTTTGATCGATTCCGGTTGCAATCTCTGACTGTTTCTGTGTTGGTTTTGTGACTAATCCAGTCTTTGCTTTGCTGATCGAGCCTTCTACTTGGTTGATTTAGTTTGCTAAATCGATGGAGAAGAAAGGGCGGCAAATCAGCAGCAGCGAATCATTAGCAAATCAAGCAACGTATCATCGATGAGCCAGCGGCGACCCCCTCACTCCCTGCTATTCCTTTCAACCCAGTCCTCAAAACTCTATAAGTGGCAGTTTAAGAATGAGCGATGGCAATGCAAGGCATGATGAATGGCCGTTTGCATCACCTTTCTCTTTCATCTGGTTGTTTCAATCTCTTAGAATATAATTTTTGTTTATTGATTTTGTTTTTCTTAAGTTAGGAGCAATGTTTCTTGTGAATGAAGTCTAAGAGGGCTAAGTTAGATGTTTTTCCTTTTATGTGGTAACGGCATGAAAGTAAATATGACAGTATATCGCCTCTTACTACAAGTGATACACAGTACAAATAATTTTACACTTTGTTATTTTATTGCGTGATATGCCGCTGTAATACCGTTGTATTTTGTGATATATAGCATATCGCTCACTTTTCATACACATTTTGTCTAAAAACTACAGTATACCACAAATTCCGTAAGGTTTATACTGCGATATTTTATTTTTCATAAATGTGTGTGAAATATTTTTTCCATTCATTTTACATCAAAATACGTAAATATATAAAACATTAAAATATAATTAATACACATATCATAAAATAAATATTTTATTTTTTATTCTTTTGGTTATTTTTCTTAGTTAACATAAAAATTTAATGGTTACTTTGAGTCACATAGGAACTCAATGTGGTATTAGAAAATGTATTGTTATTATTAAAGTATTATTTTTTTCTCTTACATCAATAAATTAGTTTCTTTATGAATATTATCTATTTTGCTCTATATATAACATTCTTTTATTTTTATTTTTTTTTGTATTAAAAAAATATCTTGTATCATGTATATTTTACTTATATCCAAAAAATTATGATAAGAAAAATTAGGATATATATAAAATGTGCAAAAAATTATTAAATTTATGTTATTTTAAAATAATGTTCTTTTTTTTTTTTGTGAAAATGATAACAATATGCAGTGCAGAATATCATGCAATATACCTTAAAAATTTGGGGTGCGATACACTTAATTGTAACGGTATTTAACACTTTGGGTAACGGTTAATGATGTTAATTTTAGAGAATGGTAAATGTAGATATTTGAAACTAAGATGATAAAATTATAGGTTCGAACAAACCTTAAGGGGTTTTAATAATTTTTCCTTGGTAACAAGTAGCATTTGATAATTATGTCTCATTCGCTTGTGTTACACATCGTTGTAACATTTATAAAAGATTAAAAGTGAGATACTTTGGAAGGGAGGTAGTACGATTTTCTATACTTTAATTGTCTTACAAATATGAATCACGTGAATCGAAATATAAATAAATGATAAATCTATTGTTACTGTTGATAAAGTTAATTTATTTTTCTAGGACAAAATTAGTTCAGTTATTTACTTTACCCAATAACTATTTTTCTTGTTATCACACTACAAGAAAAGAATGTTCTTAGGAGGGCCATTAGAGGCTAAGCCCACATGGCCTGATGAATTGGGCTCGTAGCTGACGCTCTGAAACTTTTAGGCTATATGGCTCAAAGGCCTTGCAGATAAATAAGGTATTTACGGTCTCTAATCGGCCCATGCAAATTACGGTTCCATTCTTTTTTATATGTCTCACTGCCTTCCACCTTTATATTTTTTTCACAATATTTAGGGGATAAAATTTACATTCAGTCATTAACTTTTGATAAAATAACCGAATTACTACCCCATACTTATGTTTTTTCAAAATTCCCGGGGCAACAGCCATCCCCAGCATACGGTAGCTACGCCATTAATCTCCGGATGAAACTCGCGCCACCGCCATTATCTCCTTCGTTCGCTACCCCGATCCTCTGCTCTGTTGATGAAACCAAGCGACGCTCCCACTCTCGGCGAGCGAATCAGCCAACCTCCACTCCCAGTGATTCACACACGATTCCGCCTCTCCTTTCACGCTGATTCGTCTCCCTTCTATTGTGAAATCGATAGCTGCGGGAGCAAAAAAATCGTCGTTCTCTCGGCCCTCCATCCCTAGGATCTAGCTCTCCATGTTTTGTTGTTTGATCGATTCCGGTTGCAATCTCTGACTGTTTCGGTGTTGGTTTTGTGACTAATCCAGTCTTTGCTTTGCTGATCGAGCCTTCTACTTGGCTGATTTAGTTTGCTAAATCGATGGAGAAGAAAGGGCGGCAAGTCAGCAGCAGCGAATCATTGGCAAATCAGGCAACGTATCATCGATGAGCCAGCGGCGACTCCAGCGGCGACTCCCTCGCTCCCTACTATTCCTTTCAACCCAGTCCTCAAAACTCTCTATGGTCAGTGGCGGTTCAAGCACGAGCGATGGCAATGCAAGCAGAGGCATGATGAATGGCGGTTCGCATCACCCTTCTCTTTCATCTGGTTGTTTTAATCTCTTAGAATATATGTTTTGTTTATTGATTTTGTTTTTCTTAAGTTAGGGGTAATGTTTGTTGTGAATGAAGTCTAACAGAGCTAAATTAGGTGTTTTTACTTTTCTGTGGTAATGGTATGAAATTAAATACGTCGGTATATCGCCCCTTACTACGAGTAAGTATTACGCAGTACAAATGTTTTCACATTTTGTTATATTATTGCATGATATGTCACTGTAATACCGTTGTATTTTGTGATATATAGCATACCGCTCACTTTTTATGTACATTTTGTCTAAAAAACACAGTATACCACAAATGTCGCAAGATTTGTACCGTGATATTTTATTTTTTGCAAATGTGTATGAGATATTGTTCCATTCATTTTACATCAAAATACATAAATATATAAAACATTAAAATATAATTAATACACATATCATAAAATAAATATTTTATTTTTTATTCTTTTGGTTACTTTTCTTAGTTAACATAAAAATTTAATGGTTACTTTGAGCCACCTAGGAACTCAATGTGGTATTAGAAAATGTATTGTTATTATTAAAGTATTATTTTTTTCTCTTATATCAATAAATTAGTTTCTTTATGAGTATTATTTATTTTGCTCTATATATATAACATTTTTTTAATTTTTTTGTATTAAAAAAATATCTTGTATCATATATATTTTATTTATATCCGACAAATTATGATGAGAAAAATTATAATATATATAAAATGTGTAAAAAATTATTGAATTTATGTAATCTTAAAATAATATTATATCATTTTTTTTAAATGATAATGATATGTAGTGTGGAATACCATGCAGTATACCTTAAAAATTTGGCATGCAGTACACTTAATTGTAACAGTATTTAACACTTTGGGTAACGGTTAACAATGTTAATCTTAGAGAAGGGTAAGTGTAGGTATTTAAAACTAAAATGATAAAATTATAGGTTCGAGCAAACCTTAGAAGGTTTTAATAATTTTTCCATGGTAAAAAGTAGCATTTGATAAATATGTCTAATTAGCTTGTGTTACACATCGTTGTAACATTTATAAAAGATTAAAAGTGATAGATATTTTGGAAGGGAGGTAGTACGATTTTCTATACTTTAATTGTCTTACAAATATGAATCACGTGAATCGAAATATAAATAAATGATAAATCTATTGTTACTGTTGATAAAGTTAATTTATTTTTCTAGGAAAAAATTAGTTCAGTTATTTACTTTACCCAATAACTATTTTTCTTGTTATCACACTACAAGAAAAGAATGTTCTTAGGAGGGCCATTAGAGGCTAAGCCCATATTGCCTGATGAATTGGGCTCGTAGCTGACGCTTTGAAACTTTTGGGCTATATGGCTCAAAGGCCTTGCAGATAAATAAGGTATTTACGGTCTCTAATTGGCCCATGTTGGCATCTCGAACTAATTTTGTCCTCCAGTCTTTGCTAGCAAATGCAAAAAACTCCGGCTAACCAGAACTTGCCTTATCTTGCCCTAAATATTGGTGGTTCCTTCTTTGTTCACTGTTAGGATAATCTATACATGTTTACATGGAATGATGTATTATCATAGTAAGAAAAAAGAAAGACAATTGAACCAATATAATTAGCTTTTTATGAAAAATTACTAGAGGTAGAGTTCAAACCTCGAACTCAGCTTAGTGTCCAAAAAGCCTTGGCCACTTTGGCTAGGCTGCGGGAAAAAACCATGGTGTTTCTAGTTGTACCCAATCTCCTGAAATATTTTCTCACGTCTAAACTCTAAAGTGGTCACAAAAATTACCAAATTTGGGCAAAAAAAGGGAGAGAGACATGTTGGCATGTTTGATTGCCACATCAGATAAGTTTGATGCCATGTAAGATGAGAATGGTGTTGGGCATACAATTTTCTTTGGGTTTAACTGACAGGTGTCTTTGCCACGCCAACAAAGATGGGCATGAGGCGCCAACACTCTCAACTTCCAGCCGGATTCGATACGCCACCGCAAAAGGCGCTAAATTGCTAAATTATGGTTTCAAGTCCTCTGAGTTTTAAGAATTAGGCAAGTTACCCTTCTTCTTCCTACCTTGAAACTTATAATGCTTCTAGTCCTAAATTAGGACGCGATTCACACTGTTCTGGAATTTTAAAAGAACCTATTAAAGACCATGGATTCAATTAGAGCTAAAACAAATTCCACTGAGAGTAAAAAGTGCAACGGATAATTTTTTTATTGATAGAGTTTTTCAAATTTTATAGAAAAAATAGATCTTTTCACACCCTTGAACTGCGGTATATAACTACATTTTTGTTGAATAGATTTTTTTCATAGAAAAATGGCGAAAAAGTTGCGAATGATGGGATGAATAAATTTCAACTATTGGTTCGATACAAATAACTAAACTAAATAATGCGACAAACCACTTACCATATGGACTTGGTAAATGGTATACATATTTTCACATCTTATCAATTTATGATACACTATTCCACAGTATTTTACTTTTTGCAATTTCAAGCAATGCATGTGTTATAACATTTTTTATTTTTTCATTATATCAATATACCATATATACATATATAAAATAGTAAAAATATAATTTTTATATTTCATTGAGTTTTTCTTAATCTATCAACAAACTTTTTTTTTTGGCTGAATAATGTTTATTTTGTCCTATATATTCTAGTTTTTATATGTTGTTGTGTAATATAATATTTTGTTTCAGAATATGTCTATCTATATTAGGAAAATTATGAATATATATATATAATGTTTTTCATTTTAAAATAGTATGCGTATTCTTTTATGAAATCAATAGCAATAAACGGCAAAACATACCATGTGATATATCTATGATTAAGGCAGCGTATTGTATCGGTTTCAAAATTACATGTTCGAGTATCAATCAACAAATTGTTGGCACTTACTCTCTTTGCATGGCCTTGCCTGCACTTCGAGCTCAATTGTTCTAAAACATACGTAGTGGTTATAATTGAAATTTTTTTTGATAAGTTGGGGGGCATCCCATATATTACCTTTTCCCAAAAGCAAACAAAAGCAAATATCACCATCACAGTTGAGGGTCACTCAAGACAGCCATGCTCAATTTTATTATTGAACGAATAATTGAGGGAAAAAAATCAAAAAGCAAGTGAGAGCCATGTTTACCTGTCCCCTAAGTCCTATACATTTTTTTTTTGGTTTTTCCTCCTTTGATCAGCAAGCCCTGAACTATTAGCATGTTCAGTGATCAGGATTCAGACATCCAAATTTAAGTATCTTATTTCATATAATTACAAATCTAAAGTTTTTCTTTTTGTGCATTACCATGTTCTATCGAAAAATCAATATGTATATTTCTAAAAGGAAGTATGCAATGTTAAGGTAACTCTGATTTTCTCCAAATAAAATTTTTAATTTGATTTCAATTGTAACAAAGTTCATTTGTTCATGGAAATAATAATCTAATTATTTATTATTTTTATTTCCTTTTAATTATTTTTATTTGGCCAATAAAACCCTTTTATAAGTTATATTTTTTTACAAATAGTAATTTATATTGTAGAAAAAAATGAGAAATGTAGTGGGTCAACGAACTCCTTTTTTTTTTTTTTTGTACTCAAAATTATCTACAAGAAATTTAAGGCATGGGAGAAGGGGGCTGCATTTTGAAATCTGGTTGCAGATGAGGCAAGGCAAAACCCTTGCCATTCATGCCTAGTTGAGAACGCAAGGGACCCCCTATTTTAAAGTGGATTGATCTACATGTCAATATGATTAATAATATTTCATTTGACTGGTACTTTTTAGAGGCTAATTGTATGATTAGATCATAATTTTTAATTATTGTTGAAGTTTTGATCCTAATATTCAATTTGCACGTTTTGATTCCCTAACACCATTAAAATGCTTCATTTTGGCTCTTTTCTAGACGGAAATCATTATCTTGAATGGAAAATATCACGTCAGCATAATATTGTAAGAGAAAATGCTAATGTTAACCCCTGAAAACTTTTTTTTTTTTGCCCAAAAATCTTCAAAAATTTGAAATCTAACAATAAGTTCCTAACTATTTGTCCCTAACCCTTTCCTGCCCATTGTCCGCCGTATCTAACCCTCTCTCACCCCCCACCCGCTATCCCTAACCCTTTCTCATCTCTCATCTGCTATCCTCACACGCCTATCTGCCATCCCTAACCCTCTCCCACCCTATGTTTGTCGTCCCCTTCGGCCTCCTCCTCCCTTCAGCCCCTTTGCAAATGCCTCGTTCTTTGCCAAACCCCTGTGATCCCTCTCCCTCTGCAAAAGGCTAGTTCTCCCTTTGGAGATGGAGGTGTCTTCATGCTTATATCCTAGGGTTTCCTCTCCAGGGACAACCATGGTCTGGGTAGGATCCGATTAGAGTGCCGGTTAATGTCGTCATTCGCCTGCTGTAGGGTTTCCTCTCCGATTGGGCTCAGCACCAAGGGATGCTATAACTGCATCAACATTAGCGTGGCGCAAATTGTCACAGCTTGATGGTTGAATGGCTTAGCACCAGAGAGTGGGAGGAGAGTTTTATTTTTCATATTTTCAAAGAAAAAATTTAACTTCGTAACATTTTAAATTGCCACCCAATCAGACAATATTGGAAGTAGAAGTGGAACAAAATAATTTAGATGAATTAACAAACTTGCTAGCACATGTATCATTCTATCCCCATCTAATCTTCCTCTACTAAATTGCTAATAATTTTGCTAATGACATGCTAATCATGAAACTATAACTAAATTCCAGGAGCATCCAAAACCCATGTGTATTCCAATTAATCAACTGAAACTGCTTAATAGACCAAATAAAATGTAAATAAAGATGGCAAATGTTAGTAATACATAATTTACCGTGTAAATAATTTTACTATTTATCTCTTCTTTTTCTTAACCTTACCGTTACAGAACAGTGAGCTGAACCCCAAAAAATCGACAGTCCCGTTGGTCAGGAACAGCTGCGGAAGACTCAGAACAGGGCTCACTCGAACCCCACTTCCCTTCCAGTTCTTCAATGGCGGCTTTCTGGTCGGACCGTGGAACTCGTACCCGCCCGAACCCGAGGGAACCGAGCATTTCCTTGAGACAGACGGCTGCTTCCGGAAACTCCGCTTCTCGGGCTCTTTTCGTGTCTTCGGGTCTGGAGCAGACCCAGTGGAGTTGCTCCGGGCAAGAAACCGTAACGATGACTTGATCAAGCTTTTGCTCTGTGTACTGTCGCAATTAAGACTGCTGCTTCTCTTGAACTGCCAGAAGCTGAGGTACTTGTCTGTTTCGTGGTCCACCTCGTCATCGACGTCGCTCATCAGCAAGAATTCCTTCAGCCTGGTGATCTTCTTCTCTGCTGATTTGTCGTCGTTTGTTGTTTCCCGAGAAACGGAGGGACGATCGAGGTCGATTGGTCTGCTGGGTTGTTTGGGTACGACACGTCGGATCTTGCCGTTGAAGAAGAGCTCGTCGGCAGACGGAAGTTCGGGGACGACGAAGCTGTTTCGGAAGCAAAAGTCGATGTCAGAGGGTGAAGAGTTCGATTCCGACCGTTCGAGATCGAAGGCCTTTCTGGAATCTTGGGGGGAAGAGAGTGAAATCTCCGAGCAGAGTTCGACCGCCATAGCTTGTCGCAGAGAGACATTCTCAAAGAGTGGAGGGCATGTTTGGATTCGGTGTCAAGAGAAAGAGAGGAATAAGAGAAGACGGAGAAGACGGCAGCAGCTTTGCCTCGTTTATTTCGTTGCCGAAACAGGAACGAGAAGAATTGGTAACATAGGAAGAGGAATTTTTTGGATTCTGAACGAGGAAAAAACAGATTCCGATGTCCCAAGTTAATCAAGTGTAAATTCCCATCGCGTCACTTTTTCTATTTTTGTATATTTAAAAGGTCTAACTACAGAATTAGTCCCCAAACTTGGCCAACTCAAACAAGTTGGTCTAAAAGTCAGCATTTACTTAAACTTAGCCCTTGAACTTTGAAAAATTATGCAAGATAGTCCATAAATTATAGTATTAAATGGATGGTGTTAGGGGGAGGATGAGGTGGCTTTTGGTTAGCTGAGGTGGAGTTAAGCTTGGGTCTCCAAATTCGAACAGCCCTTCCTGTCACCGCCACCCTCCACTCTACCCATAGCCTCATTCTCAAGTCTTGTTAACTCGTTTGGTGCATGTTAATTGCCGTAATTGAGATCTGCTTCTTCATGAAAGCGTCTGAAAATAATGCTATCATGTACTATCCACTAGTCATTTTCAAGTCAGTTGGAATCAAGAACAAGCACGAGCTTATTGGAATCAACGTGATAACAGGAGAAACAAGGCTCTATTCGTGCTGATGTCGGCCCTTTACTCCGACAGATTCGGCTGCTGGCCATTTCCACTGGTTAGGATGAGTGGGAGGGGGGTGGCTTTGATCTTGCTAGGAGTCAAGTCATTTTAAGGATCAAGATTCGTTTCATTGCCCCAATTACCATAGTGGATTTGTTAAAGAAATTGAAACACCCATTCGATTGCCCCTCAACTACCGATTCACTGAGACGCCAGGTGCATACTCTGACACTAGCCCTAGTTTAGGTCCTAACGTCAATCTTAGTTCTATTCTAAGTCTAAGAAATCATCGGGCTCACAGGAACACCAATGATCAGTTTCTATTCAATCCTATTATTGTACTTCATGGGACCAACTCTGATACAGATGACTTTGGGTTTTGACCGGTGACCTCCACTAAGAGTGTACCTGCCTCCTCCATATTAGCCATCTATAGCCACCTCAGCAATAGCATCAATGTCGTTTGTTGTCTATGAATTTGACTAATTTGCATAGATCTTTGAAGTTCAAGGACCAATATTTATTGTGTTGTAAGTTATGAACCAACTTGCTCATGTTGGCAAAGTTCAGGGGTTATATATATGGTTAGGGCTATTTAAAAAGATATTTGTCTATTTCAAGATATGTGTCTATTTTTTTCTTTTTTTTTTCTGTCTCCTTTTCAAAAAGAAAAAAAATTGTTACTTTTCATATTTATATTATACCTTTTGTTATCGAAGTTAACTTTCTTACTACATAAAGCCTATTCATACTCTTTTTTGTAATTATTCCTTCTAGTAAATAGTGGCTTTGAGAAAACATATTTCATAATATCATTTTGGAAAAAATACTCTAATACGATTATGTGACACATTATATAAAATATTTACAAATCTGATATATATTATGGGACGAGTGATACTGTAAAAAAAACACTTAAAATTTTGTCTTTAATTAAATATTAATATTTATAACTTAATAAAATTTTAGTACCATTTTTAGTACGTTAAAATTTTTTTTGTTTTCAAGCTTATGTGCTTTTTTATATATTCAAAGTCATATATTACAATTGCTTAAAAAGTTAAGAAAAATAAAACATTTTCTTTAAGGGAAAACTTGATAAAAATATGTTCTATCAACTTAAGGTGTGGGCATGGATCGGTTAAAACTGAAAACCAATCCGAACCACCTCTATTATGTTGGTCTCAGGTGAAAAAGAAAAACTAACAGTGGTTCATGAGTTGGTTCCATTATTAATAACTCATTTAGTTCTATGTTGGTTTGGATTTCATATGAAACTGAACTGAAGATATATACTTAAATATACTATACTAAGATTTATGTTATTACATGCTATTTGCCAATGGTATTTATTCATTCAAAATTATACTATGGGTGATTTTCCCCCTAAAACACAAGACCAAGCTATATTTTCTTCTTATTGAAGTATGTCACTTATTATGCTACTCTTCCAAATTATACAAATAACATGTGTATCCAAACTTTGATTAGTTGTGAACCATGTTAAGTATCTCTTAATGTGGTGAACTTTGATAGATGTAGTTATCTTTTGCTCTTCAATTGTTGTTTAAGATGAGATTTTATTGGATTTTGTAGTTCTTATATGTATGCATTCAAAACTAAAAAGAACTAAGAACTATAATTGAAAAAAATTGAATAATACTAGCTCTTTTTATTTCTTTGGTTGAGTATGTTTTTACTGGCACCATAAATTTTTTGCTTATTGATCCCTAACTTAAACCATGCCAATAGAATCCCAAACTTATATTAAATTTGGTTGGAGTTAACGCATTCGCTTTTAATAGCACTAGATTGAGTCTGGTTCACAGGTTATGCATGATTCCAAACCTTCCTTGAAGTAATTAATGGTTATATTTACCTCATCCTTTGCATTGTATGCCACTTTTACTTCAATTTCTCTATAATTGTCAGTGACTAGTCAAATTGGAAAACTGATGAAGAGGGTGAGAAGCATATACTATTCATAGTTTCAGGAAGCATAGGAAAGCCTACAACGGGGATAGGGATGGAAGTCAAGCGATTCGACCTTTTCAAGGATAATTTGAGGTTCATTAATGAACATAACTCCAATAACCAAACACACAAGCTAGGTGTCACAAAGTTCACTAATTTGACTAATAAGGAACATTGAGCTACTTATTTGGGCACTAAGAGTAATCCTAAGCATCGCGTCATTACAACAAAGAATGCCAACTGCTAATATGCTTCCCACCTAGGTGATAAGTTGTTCAATTTCATTGATTACAATTGTACTACATCCATGGCCTATAACCGTCATGCACAAAAAGGCCGATGGCACTATCTAAGCTCGATCCAGTAGGAAACACATTGATGAAGTCCGAATTGACAATCGAGCGCCCAATTAGTTCATGTAAGGCTCAACACATGGCATAAAAAGCACATTTGGTTAGGTGGCTGTTGGATGAGGAGTAGAAACAACGGGCATGCATTAATGGCCAGCGTCGACAAGATTAAAAGGTGAGATGCGAGGTGTGTAGCAAATGAAATTCAAGTAGGCAGTAATTTCACATGATTAGATGCCTAAATTCGTTCAACTACCAAATGAGTCAAATAAGCTCTTCTATAACAAGGATTTCTACTTTGATTTTGTTCTTCTAACTTTAACTCCTCTTTTTCTTTAGTTTGAGATTCTTGCAAATACATGTAGATTTGTTATTTTTATGGATGTTGTGAATCATTTGAGATGATTTGATGCTTATAAATACATAGCTCATTGATTATTTTCATGATTTGTTGGCTCTTTTAACTTATACTTGAATACGTTCTTCATTTGTTGGCTACTTGTGTTAAACAACTTGCTAGACTAAGAAAAGACTCGAGAGAGGTTTCGAAGGTTGGAAGAGGGCTATTAGAGTGTAGGGAATGGGTATATTCAAGAGAACTATCGTTCCTACGAGGCCTTAGTGGAGAACTTGAGCTTAATGGTTTCTAGGATAACTGGTTAGCATGAGAATGTCTAACAGGGTTCTAAAGAATTAATTGGCCATGTATTGAGGGAGAAGGGTTGATACTATAGAGTTTTCTAGCCTGTAATTTTCAGAAAGCATGATTTAGATTAGGTAGGTACTTGTATCAAAGCTATGTATGTGTAGCAGCTTATTTGGTTTGAATTCCTTAGAAACTTTATAAATATGTGTTTAGGATAGTTGTTATGTTTGTTTGGTTTGGTGGTTGGGTAATCCAAAATTTTGGTAGTTTAGCTTCTTATTCCTTGTTTTCCACGGTTTGTTTGCTCTAGCTAAAGTGAGGTCATTGTACTTGGTATTTGATGAGATTCTTGTCATATAATTCTCTGTGGGATTGATACATGACTCAGAACTACTACAATTGACACCATAAACTTGCAGGTAAGATTAGAGTTAAGGTCGAGAAAGTTTTTTATAAACTTCTTTCTTGCAACAAAGTTTTTGGCACCGTTGCCGGGGAATTGTTAAAGAATTCCACCAATATCCTTCTGGTGATTTTACTTTAGACTAAAGTTATGTTTATTATTTGTATATATTCTCTCTTTTCTTTTATTTTAGTAGTTTAAGCTGGAATTCTTGACTATTTTTCTTAAATTATAATGCAAATTGTGGAACAACCCAATGTTACACACACAACTTGTTTTTTTTTTTTCCAATTAACCAAAACTTCATTCCTTGCACTATATGTATCAAGTTCTTTCTCTTCTCTTTGAAAACCATCTTTGCAAGTCTTTCAACTCATGCTTCATAGATATATTTTTTTTCAAATTCATGCTTTGAGACGTCTTAACTTGAATTGTGATTTTTTATTTTTATAAAGTGTAAAGATGGATTCTTACTTGATGGATGAATATACTTTGTATAATAGAAAAGTTATCTTGGTTTTAATTTCTTGAGTTATATAGATATGCATGGTTTGATGTTGTGTTATGAATTGCAGGGAGAATAAAGTGATGTTGTGTGGTTGCCTTTAGGTTGGTTTAAACACCATTACCATAAATGTGGAGGAGTAGTCGAAGGCGAGACTACCTCGCATTCCGAGTAAGATTCCTATTTCTATTCTTTGTTTGTAAACATTGATGGCAATGTTTATTTTAAGTTTGGGGGAGAGAATCCTACTTGAAGATTTTGTTAGGATGTTTGCTATTTTTCTTTATGTAGTTTGCATAGGTTTTAGGAAGTTGTAGTTTAGCTATTTTTTTGTAATGAGTTAAATTTTCTTTTGGGTAATTTTGTTATATTTTTTATTCTTTATTTTGATTGTCTGTATATAATAAGAAGATAACTCATTCATTCTTTATCATGTAGGTTGCATTTAGCTATATTTGAGTTTAATCTAGTAAGAGAAGATGATATGTATTACTATGCTTTGATAGTTGTGATTCTTGGATATTTTTCATCTTGGATGATTTATCCAATTTGAGATCCTATTAAGTTCATTTTTTTCCAGCTATATATTTTACACGATATCAATATGCTTAGCTTAGTGGTTGATTCGAATAAAGTGTTCGTTAATCATTGGACTAGGGAACTTTGCATTTTCTAGTATTTGTTTGATTATTACTTGAAGTAAGTGTTGGCACTTACCTTGTGAAGTCATTTAAAGCCTTAATTAATTGATTAGTTAAATAATGTGCCTAAAAGATTAATTTATTTTATTCTCTACTCTAATGTTTTAACTCACTTAGTAATCGGAGGTCTTCTCTTAAGGTAAGAATCGATCTTCATGTAAAATGATGACTTGAGATATGAGTATGCAAAGCACTTTGAGTATGTACTTGCTTAATAATTGGGAGTCTTCTCCTAAGGTAAGAGTCGACTTTCACATAAAACGGTAAGCAACAACTCAAAGAAGAACAATAATTGAAGAATCTATTCAAAAAAAAAAAAAGACAGAGAGAGAGAAAAAGAAAAAAAAGAAAAAAAAAGGAAAAAATAAAAAAAATGAAGAAAAAGAAAAAAAAAAGATAATTAAAGTGAATGAAGTTTTGAAATGGAAAAAAGGCCTTTTTGACTCTACTTGTTAAGTTCTCTCACTTATCAAGTCATATGAAAAATAAATTTTAAAGTTGGAGTACTTAATGTCAATCTCAATGTGAAGTAATCCATTGATTAACATTTACTAATTTTAAATAACACTATTCTAAGTAAATTTGGTCAAGCACACATTTTCACGCGGGAAACTATGAAATTAGCAAGAAATTGATTGAGTTGAAAGTCCAAATAAAAAATATGGAAGAATCACTATAATCATTGTATTGTTTTGATTCTTGAGGCTTGACATCCACTATGACTAATGTAAAGTAACTTTTGTAATTAGATACATAGTTAGTGTAGGTTAGGTCATTATTCTTTATTTTTTACTTTATATGTTTGTGTTGTTAGCATAACTTTTATGTTTATATGAACCTATATGATAAGTTAGGTTAGGTTGATTCATTCATTTGTCATGAGAATTAGCATAACTTAGGTCGTTATTCTTCATTGTTCATTTTGTATGTTTTATTTTTTTGTTAGCATAACTTGTATGTTTAAAGGAACTTGTATGATAGGATAGGTTAGGTTGATTTATTCATTTGTTTACTCTTTATCTCATTAGTTGTTCATTATTCCTTCTTTTGCTCAGGACGAGCAAAGTAATAGGTTTATGTGTGTGTTAAGTGTATGACATGTCTATTATGTAATCCTTATTTGTTAGAATTTAGTGTCGTTCTAGTGTTATTCTTATGTTTTTGTAGTTAAAGGTGATTAGAGCAAAAGAGAGGTAGCTTGCAAGCAATTTTTAGGCATTTTCTTGGTAGATTTAGGCTTTGGTAAAAGCTAAAAGTTGTAGCCCTTCTTCTTAGTTTTGAATGGGCTATTGAATCACCTCAATCGGATACCTGTGTGCAAAATTATGGCCAAAATACTGAAGAATATCTGTGCTATCGAGTATTGGTAATGCGTCTCTGAGACCTGCTCTATTTATAAAAATCATTGGCGAAAAGTTTCAAGAGAGGATCCTCTTCGACTGCAAACCCTTCAGACTCATTTTTTGGCCAATTTTCTTAGGGTTTTCATGGATTAATAAGCTAGGAGGCTGATTTGATGGAGATTCTTGCTTGGATTGGAATTGGAGCTCTTCTACAACAAATATTTCTACTTGGATTTGGTTCTTTTAACCCTAACTCCTCTTTTTCTTTAGTTTGAGATTCTTGTAAATATGTGTAGATTTGTTGTTTCTATGGATGTTGTGAGTCATTTGGGATGATTTGATGTTTGTAAATACATAACGCATTGATTATTTCCATGATTTGTTGGCTCTTTTAACTTATGCTTGAATGTGTTCTTCATTGGTTAGTTCCCTATGTTGAACGGCTTGTTAGACTAAGGACAAACTCAAAAGATGTTTCCAAGGTTAGAAGAGGGCTATTAAAGTGTGGGGAATAGGTAGATTCAAGAGAACTATAGCTCCTATGAGGCCTTAGGGAAAAACTTAAGCTTACTAGTTTCTAAGACAAATGGTTAGCATGAGAATATCTAACGGGGTTCTAAGGAAATAATTGGCCCCATCTTGAGGGAAAATGGTTGACATTGCAGAGTTTTCCAGCTTGTAACTTTTAGGAAGTATGATTTGGGTTAAATAGGTACTTGTGTCAAAGCTATGTCTATATAACAGTCCATTTGGTTTGAATTCCTTAAAAACTTTGTAAACATGTGTTTAAGATAGTTGTTATGTTTGTTCAGTTTGGTGGTTGAGTGATCCACAATTTTAGTAGTTTAGCTTCTTATTCATTGTTTTCCATGGTTTATTTGCTCTAGCTAAAGTGATGTCATCGTACTTGGTGTTTGATGAGATTCTTTGTTATACAATTCTCTGTGGGATCAACACTTGACTCACCACTACTACAATTGACACCGTACACTTACAGATGAGATTAAAGTTAATGTTGAGAAGACTTTTTATAAACTTCTATCTCGCAATAACTATATGTATTAAGCTTATGTTTTTGGAATTCTCTCTTTCTCTTTCTGTTTTTTTTTTCGGTGAAAATTAAAAGGAATCTATAGAAGAAAAAAGTTACTAGAGGATATGTTTTTAACCTTGTTGTGCACCTGCTTGGTGCATAGCAACTAAGCTCTTAAAGTTAATAAGCATTAACAGATGGGCACCCAACTAAAAGAGGCTTATTATAGTTAAGCCTAGCTGAAGTAGCTAAGGTTGAGTCAGTACAAGATGGTATTAAGTATCAAGGTACTGTCTGTTTGAACAATGTCCTTCTATAAACTGGAACAAACATTAAAATATAAGGAGCCATGCATGATCGTGTGTCTCTTTTGCTTGAGCTCACTGTTGAATTTGCATTTGTGGCCCGCAAAGAACAAAAACTAATATATAACCTTTTTAGTGATAATCGAAACATTTTGAGCTTTTATATCTAAATAACGTTAAAAGTTTGCCTTTCATTTATTTTTTGGTAAAAGTTATAGATGGTATGTCATACAAACATATTATATATATTTCTCAAATATACTTTGAAAAGAACTTGACTCTTGAATTGAGTAGCACTAGACGCTGCTTTCTACCTACTACCTAACACATTTTGTACCATCGACTCAATAAATATAATGACGATTTTAGAATTATTTCAAAATGAGTTTTATATACAAACATGAGTATTGTTACTTTTTAAGTACATGATAAATACTACTAAAGATTAAAATAATCAAATGTATATTTCACATAATTTTTTTTTAGAAAAAATCTTTTTTAAAATAGCTAAGGATGAGACTAATCTTATAGATGAGTTATCAAATAGGTGTGATGAACTTGCAATGGGTATTTTGAAGAACATTGACAGGGTAAAGATTTAGGTGAAAACAAGTTAAACCTCTCACAAAATAGTTCAAACTTGAGCTCTATTTTTTATTATTCAGTCGAGCCTAATGAGCCTTGAGCTAAGTTTCGAGGTACATTATAAGTTTGAGCTTTTATTAAACTGAGCTTTGAGCTGGATGCTGTTCGAGTTAAAATCTTATCGAGATTAACGAATCTAATATTTTTTTAATATAAAAATAATATTAATTTTATTTTTAATATACCTAAACCTTAAAACTTTAATTTATATTTATCAAATCAAAAGTGAACATCGAATTGAGTTCGAATCTCAAATTGAACTTAAATTAAGCTCGAACCTTGAATCAAAGTTCGAGTCTATAGAGCCGTTGAACCAAGTTTGAACTTTTTTGAGCCAAATTTTAAGCCCAATTTTTTTAGTTCGTTGAGCTTAAGCTCGACCCCGAACTGAGCTAATCCTTAATGAGCGAAGCTTTGAATTTAGAGTGTTTGGACTTGGTTTAGCTCATTTTCAGCCTAGTAAGCAATCAGAGGAGTGAGCGAAAAAGATGAGTTTAAGGTAAAAAAATGTTCAGCATTAAAAAGATTGGAATGGGATCCTCACGACTTTGACCTAATAGTCATAACATTAGGACATTATGAGGAGGTCCAGGGTTTGAGCTTGGCCTCCTTATCTTATTTTTCATAAAATGTAACATAAAGTTAGTTTGGTTGCCCTTTAGGTTCTGAAAAAGTTGACATTTCTCTTCTATTACTTAGAATGCTAATATATCTTCCCTTGTATACTTGTAAGCATTCTTATAAATACAAAAAATAAAAACAAAATGGACATTAAGTCAATAGTAAAGAGCATTAAGAAATGGCTAGTGTTTTATTTCCCTCCACGTTTGCCTTCAAAGGTTTTGAGCTATAGTTTTGGGCATGGCTTTGTTTTGTGCTAGAGTTCTGTATTAGGGTTCTTGGTTAGAGTCTTCTTTGTTTCTTGGGGTGGCTTTATCTTTTTGTTGTTCTTCAGAGTTCGGTTCTTTAAGTTTTGAAGTGTTTCTACATTATCTTTTTCCTCTAATATGATATTTATAACTATTGTTTTTTTTTCTTTTAATAAATTTTTTCAATGTCGATATAAAAATAAAGGTAAAAATGTCCTAATAGCACTTTGACTTGCATGTTTATACTCACTTAATCTCTTAATTTTATCATGTGCTTAACTTTTCTTATGTTTAAAAAGAAAAGTAAGTAACACAAAAAATTCAAAGGTTAAGGTGAGATGAAATATGAAAGTTAAAAAGGTTAAAATAAGATTTTTTTCAATAAAAGTTATTTGTATAGAGTAGACAATCACCAAATTTTTATATTTTTTAAGGTAAAAGAGAAATATATTTTTTTGTCAAAATAGAATTTATTAAATTTAGGGGATAAAAAAAACATTAAGGGGGTCCAATTACTAAATTATATACCAATTGTGATTTTTTTTTTTTGAAAAAAGGGTGCATAAATGATAAATCCTATAAATAATATGTAAATCGCCGTCTTAGTAAGACCACAAATGCAACATCAGTACTTTAATATTAATCGCGTAATTTTGGGATGGTGAATAATGATATAGATTTTTCAGTGCACTCATGTCAATTTTTCAACATATGACTTCTAGGATTTTGAGAACATTTATCTTGGATTTGGAACAAATTGAAATATTTTATTTTAGAAGTAAAATTACTCCCAACTAAAAGTAGCCGAAGTTATTGATTTTAAGCACCGAAAGCCTATTAAAGGATCTTTGATGCAGGGGTCCCTCTGGAACTTTCACTTCCGGTGAGTGAAGAGGGGCTATTGGAAAGACAAATTGAATGGTTTTATTTTAGGCCTCACCATTTTTGTGATGTTTCTTTAGAGTGAGATGTATTTTTTCTAAAAAAAATCATGGATTTATACTAAGATTACAGTTTTAATTTTTAGATTTAGATCTGGAAACCTATTTCTATTTTTTTTTAGCCCTGTTCGACATCCATTATCAATATTTTAATTTAAGCTATTTGAAATTTATTTTTAATATATTCATGTTATAATGCTATTTTATACTTTATCCATCATTCTTTCTTTAAATGTTTGATTTTGAACAAAGTTTTAAGGCTAGGTCTTTTTCGTGTTTACTTTCCAATTTTGCTGTTAGATTTTGCTCAATCTTTTCCCATTTGCTGTTCGCTTCGATTTGTCGTTTGCATCCATCACTCTATCATCTTTTTCTGTCATCACCAAGAAGGACAATAAAGTCGTCCATGCTGAGATGAGATGAGAGAATTGAGCAGTGAGTGTTAGGGTGGAAGAAAGGAATTAAGTGGTAAGAAAATGAGAGATATAATGGTAAAGATATATGATAAAATTTACTAAAAAAAATGTTTTAAAGAATTTGGTATGACCCAAAATAAAAAGTGTTGCAAAGAATATGGGATAAAGGAAGTGAAAAATAATAAATAGTTTAAATTCCCAAAATTTTCAGATACATTTCTTTCTCCACTGGTGTAAAAAAAAAGTAGTGAAATAAGAACAAATTTCAAAGGACTTAAAATCAGTTATATAACTTTTGCAACATATCTAATTGAGTCATATAATTTTACAATTTTTTGTTTAGGTCTTATAACTTCGAAAATGTTATCAATTTTAGTCCCGCAGCTAATGGACCTATTGGAAATCTTACATGTCACATAATGAATGTTAAAAAAGAAGAAAAAAGATCAACATCAGTCATCTAATTTTTATAAGTCATACAGAAAAAATAAGCCTCATTTTCATAATTTTGTTGTTCTTACAGATTTTAGTTAGGTAAAATCCAAATTTGGTCCCCTAACTTTGAGAGTTGCCCTAATATGGTCCCTTAACTCTAAAAATGACTATTAAAGTCCCTTAACTCCCGTGTTTTATTTTAGTCTCTACCATTAGTTCAACCATTATTTCAAATGAAAATTGCCTACGTAGCACTCAAACTATCAAGTGACATCATCTTTCAGGGCAATAATGTGACAAGACTGGAACAATAACATATTTTAGGCTAGAATTAAAGTAGAAAAATAATTGTAGGGACTTAAAAGCTTTAACCTTAATTTCATCATCTTCGTCTATCCATCTTCCCATTTCCTTTCTACGTTGCCACCCATTTCGCTGTCTATTTGTCTGTGCCGCTATCGTATCTCCTTGTCCAATGTGATCCACACTTTCACCGTTTCTCTGTCGTCAGCGTCCCCCGCAAAAATCCATGCTTCCACGCCTCCATTTGAAGCTCACAAAAGCTTGCCCATGCCGGCCTCCCCCACTAGAAATCCATCTTGTACTGTGGAAACCTGCATCGATTCACACACGTATTTCCATTTACGTTGCCCTCATTTTCTCGATCGTGCTCCCCTACAAAAATCCCACGAAATTCCGTCTATGTCATGTTGTGAGTTTTCCAACCCTAATCGCAAGCGCACAATGGACATTAAAGTTGGGTAAAAAAGAGTATCATTCCCATGATGATTGATTAAATTGGTTGCCAAGTACCACTGCTCAAAGTAACTTTAGCTAAACAATCAAATTTGAATGAAAATTTAAGCTAGCAAACAAATAACTAAACTTAGCTAAGTGAAATGCTACTAACCTAGGATGCAAGAATGCAATCAAATTTTTTTGGTTTTTGTCAAATTACTAAAGCACACTGCCTATGAATTCCTTACTTGATTTGGTTAATTAATAAATTAAAGCTAATAGTTTGGTTTTTCTACTTATTGGTGAAGTTAATTAATTGGGCTCTTACTTTCCCAAGTGAAAGGGTAACTTTTCCAAGCTTACACTAGAATGGACTCCCATCTTAATTGCTAGTTCAATATGGGTATTACAAGTTTAATTTACCTTCACTTAGTGTCATAGATTAGTCTCCCAACAACCCCATGACCACTACACTCTTCTCCAAATTTCAATTCTTTTTAATCTTTTTCAAAAGTTTAAAAGAAATCTAAGATGCAATTGACTGAGGCCCTTATTCAATTAACACAACAATAAACTCAAGGAGAAGAGTAAACAAGTAAATGAAAAAAATCAAAGACAAACAACCATTAATCTAACCAACATAACCAATTCAAGTAGCTACAATCATAGAAAGTGTAGAGAAAACTACTTCATAATCAAACTAAACGTAAACATGAAAATACATAAAAGAGCATCCAATGTCTAAATATAAAAAAGATTGAAAGAAAGAAGGAAACCAAGAGATTCTAGATGCTTGATTCCTCAAGGCTCCTACAAGTCTTCAAGTCCTCCATACATTCTTTAAATAAGAATCCACAAGTGGTTTTAAGAAAGATAAAGAAATGCAAGAAATGGTAATGAAAAACCTAAGTCTATGATGAGAAAATGAAGATGAAGAATGAAATCCTTAGCTAGGTTCAGGCTTTTTTCTACTCTAGGAGATGTCATTTTGACCCCCACCTACCAATTTGGATAAAAGCTCATAGCCAATAGCAAGCTTAGGTTCAAAATTGAGGTGGGGGACCAATTTTCTCTAGCATAGGGGCGCCTGAGGCTTAAGAGAGGGCTTTTTGGCACATAGGGCTTCAAGCCCGAGGGTACCTGTGGCCTAGGTTTCAGGAGAGGGCTTTTTGGCACCTAGGCCTCCAGGCTCTAAGGTGCCTGGGCCTAGGCCTCCAGTGGCGCCTAGGCTTTAGGACATGAAATTTTAGCCGAAAGCACTTTCTACTATGATGCCTCACAGTTATAAATCTACATTGACTTCTGCATGCCTATTTTCCATTCTATTTGTCCTGGTGCTATTTCAATGTTACGGTTCGCTTTTTCAACCTATAAAATGAAAAGAACAAAGCAAAAATCGACAAAAAATGTTGGGTGGTAAGATAGAAAATGGTGATCAAAATTGACAAAAAGTTAATATGTTTGGCCATAAAATTAACATCCATCATGTCACTAGCGAAACTGTCATGAATTCTGACACTATTTCTATCAAAATTGATATTGGAATAGTTGCTAGAGATGGTGGAGAGGAGAATGATAGAAAGGTTACTGTGGTGGACAAAAAGGACTTAGTGGGCGAAGAGGGAGTGGGTATTGAGGAAGAGTGGGCAGCAGATAGGCCAGAGGCTGGTAGTGGCATGCCCAGAGTTTGAATTGGCGATGATTTAGGAAAGATAAAGATTAGGGCTAATGTCACTTTAACTTAAAATTACGTATTTATGTCAATTTTAGCCTGATTTTTTAATTATTTTTTTTCCATTCTAGCCACTTATTGTTATGACATGTGATGCTACATGGCAAAATAAGTGCTACATAGACATTTTCTATCAAAGATAATGACTAAATTGATGAAATAAACTAAAATAGGACACTTTGAAGGAGATAAAAGACTTTAAGAGACACTTTTGAAGGTAAAGGACCATTTTAGGATGATTCTTAAAATTAGAGGATCAAAATTAGATGTTATCTGATTTTAGTTCAATCATAAAACTTACAATTTTTTTAACATAAATATAAATTTCAATAATAGTACTTATTAATATTTTAATGGGCATGATTAATGAAAGATGGATCCTTAAATTTGTACCCTATCATACCTAATGAGTAAATTTACAAAAAAAAAAAAAAACTAAACCACACAAATTTGCCGGGAAAGTTGGAAGGAAAGTTTGATCCATCATATAGAGTAGGTCGAATATCAGTAGGTACACATCCAAACTGACATCCCTACGAAGAATCCCACTACTCTCTACTCTTCTACAATTTACAAGATTCTAAAATCAAAATAATTCTCCACAGATTTGTTATTTTTACAGGAAAGCTAAGCTTGCTTTGCGTGGGAGCAAGGAGGAAGACGTCTTCAGCTTTAAGTTTAAAGTTTAAGTCAAAGGTCAAGTTTCGACTTAGTGGTATAATGTCCTCAATTTTCCAAGTTCTGTACAAATAACCCCTGAAGATATTTTAGAACAAGGTTTCATTTAACGCTCTCTGTACAATAATAGTTAGGGAGAAAATAGAACGTAGAAACCCTATTAACACCAGGGATTCTTTTCCATGGAATCTTTTTCCGCTCCTGGATTTTCTTTAGATTAGGGTTTTAGGTTAAAAGTATCCTTCCTAACCCTAACCCCAAAAGCAATTCACTTTCTCTTCTCAGTTGTCTCTGTCACTGTCATCGTTACACAGCATCGTCGCACCTCTCCTTAGCCTCGTCGCCCTCACACACCAGGCTTGCCTCCGCCCTCGGCCGTGGCCCCGCCTTCTTCCTTATCTCCATCTTGAGTTCAAACTACCCTAGCCAACTAGCCCCGCTACCAGCTTAATCGCCTTCCTTGATAGTCAACAACACTGTCGCACCGGATAGGCTTAGTAGCAGACACCGCCACCAGGCACCAACGCATCCTTTCCAGACGGAGTCACCGACTTCAACAGTACGTTTCAATTGAGTTTTATTTAACATTGAAGGAAAAGAATTTTCTGATGCAATTTTTGAAGTTTGATGAATTCTTTGGTGCTATTATGAAAATTTTGTTGAGTAATGTCTGAATCTAGTTTTAAGATTGTGTGGTGTTTGATGAATTTTGATGAATTGTGATGCAGTGTCTGAGTTTATATTTGATGAAGTTTGAATGATGTCTTTGATGAATTTGTGTCAGTTTAGGTGCGGGTTGAGCAATGAATTTTGATGAATTTAGTCTTAGTTGAGTTTTATAAATGTTTGATCAATTTGTGTCAGTTTTCTTTGCTGGTTGAGCAATGAATTTAGTTTTTTTCCACCTTTGATTAATTGTGAGCAATATGCCAATGTCTGAATTTCCATGGCCGCTTCACCTTTGCAACTTAAGATTTTTGTTCAAGATAATCATGTGAAAGCAAATTGGTTCTTAAGCAAGTTGCTTTCCAGATTTAGGCAAATGAGATATTCCCTTCTCTCCTCTGTTATTGTTGTGGTGAAGTCTCTAAGTGGCAGATTCTTTTATCATGCGTATAAATTATTTCTTTTATTACGTGAACTCTGAAACTTCCAATGTCTTTGGAGAAGATGAAATAACTTTATGAATGTTCTTATTCTGCATTCTTTTATTGTTATATCTTTTAGCATTGTCAATAACAAAGTTATGTACTCAAGTTCTTTTTGGATTTTTCAGGTGGCAAGTAATGTTGGATACTGCTGTTGGATGTTTGCTTCGTTTATGTCACAAACTTATATGTCATTGCTGTTGGGTGTTGGATACTGCTGTCGGGTGTTGGATACTGCTGTCGGGTGTTGGATACTGCTGTCGGATGTTCTTCTGCTAGAATTTCATATTGTATTGTACACACAACGTATTGGCTTCATGTTTAAAATTGGGTTTTATGCGTTGTGTGTTGGCTTTATGTTTAAAAGTGGGATTTATGGCACTGTTTAACTTTTATGTTTGTAGAATGTTTTTATCGTGTATGGCTGCTGCTGTTGGATACTTGCATGCTGTTGTTGAATGTTTTATCAGTTACGTTTATATTCAGGTTGGGAAAAATAAGCCATGACCCTAAACCGACCTGAGATATTTCTGGTGGGTCGGGTCGGTTCGACCCACCATATAGAGACTGAGATTCCAGAAAATTTGGGTTTTGGCCTGAAACCCGAAAGTTTCACCCCTTTTAGGTTTTATCTCGCCGTGGTGTTCACATATTTTCTCTTATTGTATCACGGAATTCAGTTACCGGTGAAGATGGAAGCTAAGGATGAAAACTCCAAGAAGCCATTGGAGCTCTTCTTGATGATTGGGTTAGATGAAAGAACAGCTCATAACACTATTGCCAACAGCAGGGTCACTGCCAATCTCACTGCTGTCATTCACGAGGTACTTCCTTTTTCTTCTTCTGATTCTGAGACAAATCTGTGTTTTCTCCTGAGGTTGTCAATTTTCACATTTATTTCTCTAGTTTCTATTTGGATGTTCCATTTGAGGGCCTAACGTTTCTGTGCTATTGCTCGTTTCGTCATTCTTAGGCAGCAGTTACTGATGGCTGTGACAGAACAGTTGGGAATCTCTTATACACGGTATTTGACCACTTTTCCCTCTCTTTAATGGTTCATTTTGAAGTATCACCTTTCCTAATGGAAAGATAGAATTTATTTCATTCTTCATTTGAAATACAGTGCATTGTGTTTGGAATGAAAATTATAATTTAGCGTTCACCTTGGTTGCTTTACAAATTCTTTGCCTTATGATAATTTATTTTAGTTGGGTTGGAAGAACTAAAAGAACCCATTGTTAGGGGGGAATTCTTCATTTGTTTTCCACCATTTTTTTTGGATCTTATTTGTTCCAGACCATCTCTAGGTAAATTTCCGTTTTATCCATTGTCTGGTATCATATATGCCAGATGAAATGATGGTTATGCATTGCTTTTCTTTCCACATAAGAATGTGACAAATACTGTATACTTGTGATAGGTTGCTACCAAGTACCCAGCAAATGCTCTTGTACATCGGCCAATTTTACTGAAGTACATTGTCTCTTCAAAGGTTTGAACTACAAATTTTTCCTGTTTCTCTTCTTCATTGTCTAGGTGGAAAGCTGATTATGTCCTTTATACCTTCTATATCATTGTATTCCCTTTTCTGAATTCATTGTAAAAGTTTTTCCTTGCACCAGCATAAACAATGGAACATGGCAAGGAAGCATATTTGGTTATGCTACTAAACTAACGTGATCACTGGTTTTGCAGATTAAGACCCCAGCACAGTTAGAAGCCGCCTTTTCATTTTTTTCAAGTATTGGTTCAGGAGATTTTAAGTTGAATGAGTTTGAAGAATCTTGTGGAGTTGGTGAGATTTAGAATAAGTTTTTCTGATGATAACATCAGTTATTCCATTATTGGCTTTTTTAGTCTTGCTGCCTGTCATTCCTCCTGGGAGGAGAACCGTAGGAGCTGATTGATCTCTTATCCATATTAATTTTTATTGTTTTTATGAACAGGTGTTGAAGTTTCTGCTGAAGATATAAAACAGACTGTTCATGAAATATTTGAAGAGAATAAGGCAGTGATTTTGGAACAACGATATTGGACAAATGGTTAGTATTTTCAGTTTTGAGGTTCTTTGTGTTTGGGATATTCATGGATGAGTGGAGATAAGAAAGATATAAAAACAGAAGTCCTTTCTTATGCACTTTGTCCGTGTCAGGTGAATTTAAATTGTATATTGTATGCATCCAATACGCTCATTGCTCTGTTAGAGGTTATTGGAGTTTTGCTGATATCTTGTTTCTCTCTGTATTTCATTGTTTTGATACATATCCTTCCTATTCTTTTAGCTCAAGTTTTTTACGTTCATTTATCTGTTGGTTTCCTCTTAGTTCAGTTAATATTCTATTTGGGGTAAAATCCACCATGGGTCACCTAACTTATTTTTTTGTCCTAAACGGGTATCTTACCTTTGAATTGTCCCAGCGAGGTACCTTTTCTCCTATTGTGTGTCACGTTCAACTACTTTCCGTCAATTTTTCTGTTAAATTGAATGGAAAAATGCTGATGTGGCATTAAATAACCCTAAAATAAATTTAAAATGTCAACTCTAGTCCTCAAACTATTTCAATCTCTAATTCTAACCCTTAAACTTCTAATCGAATCAATTCTACACCGAAAACCCTAATCTTCCATCTCTACTACAGCCACCTCAAAAGCTGCCAACCAGCCGCAGCTGCCGCCGACCGCCGACCGCCCTCCAGCTACCAGCCCAGAAGCTGACCGCCCTCCAGCGGCCAACCCCGCCACCAACCAACCTCCATTTGACCACTCAGCCATCTCTGAAGAAGGTTCTGAAGTCTCCGATTATCTCTCACCTCCGCCTAGCTGTAATTCTTCAACACCACAGCCTGCGAAACAACCCAAATCCCCTAGATCAAAGACCGGAATGTGCCCAAAAGAACCCCAAAATCTCCCAGTAAACCCGCTGCCGCTCCTCTTTGTTGCTTCGCCACAACCGCCTCCTATTCTAGCATTGAAATTGGTGAATCGAAATCTATGATTCAGCGATGAATCAAGATTAGGGATTTGGAGTGTACGCCTTGTGTGGCGGATTGAGATCTGGGATTCAGGTTAGCCGCAAAGGTCCTCCACCATCGACATCTTAAGCAGCGGCCGGAGGTCCTGAACAGGGAGTTGGGGAGAAAAGACGTGTGGATGGAAGGATAATCGGAGAGATGATGAATCGAAGAGAGTAGGGTGATGGAGAAGAGAGTAGTCCAAGACTAGGAGAAGATGGCAGTGAAGAGAAGGACGAGAAAGTCTATGAGAAACGTTTATGGTTTAAATTGTTGATAGAAAAATTTAAAGGACTAAAAGTGTTATTTTACAAGTTGTTTTAATGTTTTATTTTACCACGTCAGCATTTTTTGTCAGACATAACTCTAAAATTAACAAAAAGTACCTAGATAGGATGCGTAATAAGAGGTAAGGTATTTCACTAGGACAATTTGAAGGTGGGGTTATCATTTAGGACAAAAAAAATGGCTAGGTGACCCTTGGTGGATTTTACCCATTCTATTTGCTTCAACTTTTTGATAGTTTTTATTAAGATGCCTATTCGAGTATTTTCATTTTGGTTGATAATTTTAATTAAGTTATTATTTTCCTTCTCTAGTCGGAGAACTACTGGGGGCTGTCCGGAAGAAATATCCATGGGCTGATCCAAAGATTTCTAAGGTAAAATATCTCTTTCCCTAAGTTCACAACATCTAAACGCAAGCTTTGGAAAGCCACAATTGGACAAATTAATTTCTCACCATTTACTTCTTGTTTTCACCAGCAACTTGTAGATGCAAAAATGCTTGAATTACTTGGTGAGAGGACAGCAGCAGATGGTGAGAAGCCTTCAAAGAAGAAGCCAGCCAAAGTTGAAGTATGCTGAGGGATCTTCTTCTTGGATGTTTCTCCTTCTTTCTGAAGTTTCTGAGATTATTAACCATTTCATTTGCTTTTGTACTTGTGCAGGAAAAAGTGATTGTTGATACTCCAGCATTGCCATCTGAAGAAGACCTTGATCCATTTTCAATATTTCCTGCACCAGTGGACAACATAAAGGTATGCGTAGAAAATTATTCTTTGTTGGATGTGTAAAAGTTCTTTAGATGCCCCTTTGTAGTCTGTGAAAATAGATAGAATGGAAAGAGTGATCAACAAAAATAATCCATATAAGTGCTCATATAAATCAAGCAGTACCAGTTATGTATGCTGCATAATTCTGATTTTCTATTCAGTCTCATTGCTGCACCCTCGTCTGGATAGCTCTAATAGAGTTTTTTTTTTTTTCTCATGAATCAATGTAGTATTATATTTTCTTATACCTCTGTCTGTTCTCCTATCTCTACGTGCAGCATAGTTCAATGTTTGTTATGGCCTAGAGTGCCTAGACATTCAGTTCATTTTTTCCTCAATTTCTGCAATGTTTACCTTGCCCCTTGTCTCTGATTTCTATTATGTGTCCATTATTTTGTGGCCACACATACACCTGAATGTTGAAGGCTGTGTTTGGCAGCAAATGTTAGTGATGAGCGTCAGATATTGGCATTAAGTTAAGGGCAGTTCCAGCGTTAGAGGTTTAGAAAACTTTACTCAACCTCTATGAATCATCTCAAACTCTGATACTAATTGTAAATGCTATTCCAAATTGAAGATCATAAGATGTTTGGAAAATTTGAATTTCTAACCAAATGGGTGATGATTTTGGCCAAATATGATGCTTTGGCAAAAGGAGAAAAGATTTATTTGTTATCATTATGATGATATCAGATTATGTTGCTGTGTGAAAATCCTTAAATGTTGTTTTACCTTAAAAATTACACGTGTTTTATGATTTTCAAAAGATGCTAAAGCTGACCAAGAAAAGTTTTATCTTGTTGTGAATTCTCTGTTTAATATGTTCCGAAGATGTGTTTAGGGCTTTTTTTATCATAAAACAAGGGCAAATATGTTACAAGATACTTGCTGAAATTGACTAAGAACAGTCTTGATTGTCAACTATGAATTTTACCTTCTTTTAATGTTACAAGATCCAGAGAACAGCGTGGCATCAACAATTTGAGCTTGATTGAAAATTGAATGAAAATAGGAACAATATGGTCATATTTGGATGCAAGTATCAAACAATAATGGTCCTCCGTTGTATATTCCAATAATATGACATTAATCATCTGTAATAGTTCTCTTGATAAATGCATAAAATTGTGAGTTTTGTGTGAAGTATAAGGTGACTGTCTGTGATCATTAAAAATTTATGTATTGTATTATAGGAAAATTCGATAGACAGTCTGTCACCTTGACAGATATCTCACCATATCATGTCCCCTTTATTATTGTTATATGATTTTGTTTCGTTTTTGCAATTGAAGGTTTGTTCGTGTCATAAGCAATTTTTATTTTCTCATGTGGATACAGGTGCACACTGAAGTATTTTTCAGTAATGGATCTGTCCTGAGGTGTTGCAATACAAGGGAAACGCTAGACAAGCACTTGAACGTGACAGGGGGGAAAATTTTCACTCGTTTTCCACCTGAACCTAATGGCTATCTGCACATTGGACACGCAAAAGTAAGTTGCAACCTTGATTTCTTTGATATCTTACTTTATCATGTTATTCATGGTTTCTTATTTCTTTCTCAGGCAATGTTTGTTGACTTTGGGCTTGCAAAAGAGAAGGGTGGGTTTTGCTACTTGAGGTGAGAATTGCTCTTTGTTCTCAAATAATGTGTTGCAGTTCTACATATACTGGGACTATTAATTCCAGATTTTGCAAGTGGCGTAGTATTAGTGAAGTGAATAATAAGCGAGAATGTGGGGGCATGCTATAGCATCTAAGTAGATCTTAGATTGAGAAGTCTAGGGGTTTTATGGTATGCATATATGTAATGCTTGCCAAACACTTTAAGCTATCTGAGAATTGCGGTTGGACCAGTTAAGCCCCTGTGTTAACAATTTGGTTTGTCAAGCAATGCCATTGTGGAATTTAGGCCTATCAAGCCTGAGAATAAATGGTTGTAGTGATGCCACTTGCTTTTGCCCTCCGCATGCATGGTTTGTGAATACTACATGGAAATGACCCACTTTTGAATCTGACAAGGTATAACACTACATAGTTAGTGGGTACCATAAATTACAATGTGTATTTCTGCTCTTCTAAACTACCCTCCCGTATATTGATGCTCTGCCATTTTTATGGAAAATTCTAGAAACATCATACCCGTGCATAGCAAATCATAAGCACCCCAATTTGGTTGCTTGATATAAATGAAAATGTTGATGCATGTCACCTTGTGCTTTAGTTGTGCTCAAATAGAAGTGTTTGTTATAATTGTTTTGGGTTCCTCTTGAAGACTCTGACAACTAGGGAAGTGGTATAATTGATTCATCTGCTATGAATCTTTGGTCTCAACAAAAAAGAAATTAGGTTTTTAGATTCAAAACACTGAAAGGACAAGTTTGAAAAGCAGGAATACAAGAGAGTGCATTATTCACTATAGGCAACCAAGAACAATGTGATTTCTCCTCAAGAAGTCACACATATGTTTGGTCTAACATTTATTTTCATGGTAGCACTAAGTACTTTTCTTGCCTTGTATGAAGTGGTTATTTATTTGGCATAAATGTTGGGAACAGTTCCGCATTTAATGCCATGGGGCTTATTCTTAGGAAGCAAGTTTAGGGACTCTTTCCAAATAACACTTGAACTTAGTGATTCAAGCCCGTCTACTTGGACTCTCTGCAAACTTTGTGTTACTAAAATGAAAAGATAAAACTTATGCTTTTGTTCCCCCGGCTTTTGTTTAAGATACATGTTGGCAATGGTTGAAAAGAAACTGAAGCATCTGGGTTTGATTTGCCTAAATGTCATAGTTGAAGGGCTTGACTCTCCTAATCGTCAATGTGGGACTTAATTGGTGTAACGGGGTCGGATTGAAGGTTGTTGGTGGTCATTGGCCTCATCTCAAATAATGTCTGCCTGGAACTTAATGCCAGGTAAACACTGATGAAAATGTTCCCCCTCATGATTCTGATAATAATTTCTGTTTCAGGTATGATGATACAAACCCCCAAGCTGAAAAGAAAGAATATATTGATCACATAGAGGAGATTGTGAGGTGGATGGGCTGGGAGCCATTCAAGGTACGTCTCTCAACAGTGGCTTATGCTTTTATACTAAAGTTTTTGGTTTGTCTAATTTAATTTCTTCTGGATTTTACAGATTACTTACACCAGTGACTATTTCCAAGAGCTTTATGAGTTAGCAGTTGAGTTGATAAGAAGGGGTCATGCATATGTTGATCATCAGGTTTTGATGAATGATAACTATATTCCTTTATTTATATACACAGCTATATTATCTCAGTTAGAGTGTGATAGCTGCATTTGTTGTACGTTTAATTGTTCACTTGTCTCACTAATGGGGACTTGTTACTTTGTGCTAGACTCCTGAAGAAATATCGGAATATAGGAAAAATAAGATGAACAGCCCGTGGAGGGACCGGCCAATTGCAGAATCATTAAAGCTTTTTGATGATATGAAGCGTGGTTTGATTGAAGAGGGCAAAGCAACATTAAGAATGAAACAAGACATGCAGAGCGATAATTTCAACATGTATGACCTCATCGCTTATCGTATCAAGGCAAGTATACCTTACTGTAAAAGCATTCGTTATATCTTACGAAATGCCCTATGTTTTTCTTTTTCTTTTCTAAACAAAAAATTATTAGTGTGCAAATTGGTTTTGTAATGGTTGGAAGACACATTTATGAGAAAAATTTTGTCACCATGAAAAGGATTTACTTTACATTTGGTCGACAGCCTATCAAATCATAGAAACATTTCAATTTTCAAAGGATGGTATTAAAAAAATTTCTTTGTAGTAGAAAACAATATAAGCAATCAAATAATGCATATTTAGTTTATGAAAGTAAAGCGGCTTTAAGATGAAATAAACTATCTCTTGTAACCAATGCAGTTTAGCTGTGCACAAGCCAACTTAAATCACGTACTGTTAATAAATCGCAGTTTTATTTAAGAGGACAAATTAGGAATATGATATAATTGACTGCATTTTGCTGTCCAAAAAAATATTGGGTCCTATTTACATGACAGGATGAGAGACTGACAGAAGCATCCTGCTGGGGGCTGCGTCCATCAGTCCGTCACCCTGTCACACTCGCATTTTCCAAAAATATTTTATGCCGATGTATTTATATAGGCTTGTTTGTTTTAGGGAATGTAATGGGCAACTTTTTGTCCTTAACTGATATTTCTAGCGCATGATGTATCATTTTCAAATAGCTTCTGCTGTTGATTCTGCAAGTAGTTTACCTTGTTTCAAGAGAAATAGCCAGAAAAGCTACTCCTACAATCCTGTAGCTTTTGTTAGTAAATGAAGCAATAACTAGATTGAATACCTTGGTGTATATGTCATGTATCTTTTGGTCATTTGCTGACTCCCTCTTTCTCTCTCTGTGTACAGTTTACTCATCACCCACATGCAGGGGATAAGTGGTGCATTTATCCAAGTTATGATTATGCCACTGTATTGTGGATTCTCTTGAGAATATCACTCATTCGGTATGTTGTGTTCCTATCTTGTTAGTTCCAGTAGTTCCAGTTGTAGGAAAATTGAAATGATTTATAGTTCATCTCTCTAGATTTATAGATGCATTGCACATGTTTTTTAAAGCGCCAAATTTGTACTGGTTCTTGTGCCCTTTTATTAGTAAATAAATCAATCAATAAATAAACAAATAAATAATCTGCTTTTTCTTGTTGGACAAATGAAGTTTACAGATAGCAGAATGATTGGGTGTGAAGTTAATAAATATCTAAACCTGAAAAATCCAAAAAAGAATCAACTCTACGGGAATGTTCACATTTTGAAGTGGTCGACTTATTTAGGTTTTGGTGTTTCCATTGAAAAAATCTCTATCCATCCACTGGAGGCTAAATCTTTTTCACCCACAGCAAACATTCCGTGATTATTATTTCTTCTATTTATTTACAGTTTTTGCATAAGAGCAATGTCGCTATATGATATGTTTTTTATGTAGACGATACCAAATTTGTTTTGTGATACTCCTTTGAAAGAAAATACTCCAATGAAGGACATGCAGTAAGCAAATGCTTCACATAAATCATCAGTGAAGCGCAGATGGAATTGCTTGTAAATCATGAGAGTTGGTTGAAGTGATTTCTTGGTATCCTAAGGTTGTTATATAAATCTAGCCTTTTCTTTTGTCACTCATTTATGCAGCTCTGTACACTTGAATTTGAGACCAGGCGTGCTTCGTACTACTGGCTGCTGCATGTGTTAGGCCTTTACCAACCTTATGTCTGGGAATACTCCCGGCTGAATGTCACAAACACTGTGATGTCTAAGAGAAAGGTGAGGCAACAGGGTCATTTTTTTATGCTAAAAGTTTCAGATTTTCCCCAGCTGTTACACTGGAGTCTTGACTTTATTTCCATATGATACAACATTGCAGTTAAATTCCCTAGTGACGGACAAATATGTTGATGGGTGGGATGATCCTCGCCTTATGACATTGGCTGGCTTACGCCGTAGAGGAGTGACTCCTACAGCAATAAACTCTTTTGTTCGAGGGATTGGAATCACTAGAAGGTGCAGAATCCACTTACTTATTTCTGGTCTTCTTCCTTCGTTATGTTAATGGAAGTCATGGTTTAGTTTAGTTTTCTAACATGAATTTGACATTTGCTACAGTGATTCTAGCACAATAAATTTGGACCGGCTTGAGTATCATATAAGAGAAGAACTGAACAAGACAGCACCAAGAGCAATGGTTGTCCTGGATCCTCTCAAGGTCAGTATTATAGTTCAGTTGGATTCTGCACCCTTTGTTCAGGTCTCATCTTGGCTAAATTCATTTCATCTTCTTTATTTTCAGGTAGTTATTACCAACCTTGAGCCTGGGTCCATCATAGACCTTGATGCGAAAAGATGGCCTGATGCTCAATCAGATGATACATCAGCATTCTATAAGGTGAGGTCGTGTAGGTGCCATATTTTATGGCAACCATTTTCCGTCCTCTAATATCAGTCTATAAGATGTTGGGTTTGGTTGAGTGACTCCCAACTGGTTGACTTGTATTTCTATCTGAAATATTTACTGCAAGTTTTTTTGTTTGCTTTGTAGTCTCTGAATATCTGCTCAATTTTATGCTTCATCTGTAGGTACCCTTTTCCAATGTTGTATACATTGAGCACTCTGATTTCCAGACGAAAGATTCCAAGGATTACTATGGGCTAGCTCCTGGAAAGTCGGTCCTATTAAGGTAATCTCCTTGTTTATGTTGCAAGTATATATTGGAAATCTTCTTGATTGGATTTTTTTTTTTTGTTAATAGTCTGAAACTTTCTGATTTTCAGATATGCATTCCCCATAAAGTGCACTGATGTAGTCCTGGCTGATGACAATAAGACTCTGGTTGAGCTCCGTGCCGAATATGACCCTTCCAAAAAATCCAAGCCCAAGGTCCATTTTCCTTTACATGTATTAGTATGCTAATGATGTTACTAATTGTGTGGTTTCCATGTCTACATGAACTTTTTTTATATGTGAAACATTTATGTAGGGAGTGCTTCATTGGGTTGCTGAACCTTCCCCTGGTGTTGAGCCACTGAAAGTTGAAGTTAGATTGTTCAATAAACTTTTCAAGTCTAAGGTGGGATTTTAAGCAGTTATATTCCTAAGCTATTTTCATAGCATGTATGACGGGTTCTTAATATTTATCTGAAATTTTGTTTCAGCGTCCAGCTGAACTTGATGATTGGCTTGCTGATCTCAACCCTGAATCTAAAAAGGTGATGCCTGCTGCTTTTGGAGTGCCGACACTTAAAGATGCGGCTGTTGGAGACAGGTTTCAGTTTGAAAGGCAAGGTAAACGAATAAAACCATGCAAACCAACTTCTGCGCTGCATGGAGTCTAGAACTTTTTCCCACCCTATATTTGCCAATGGTTTTACATGGAATAGGACATGGAATATGCATCCAGTAAGATTTGTCCACCACACTGGTGTTATTTTGCCAGGTGGAGATAATGGTCCATAAGAGAACACCCCTAAGATGCCCTTGTGTGTCTCAGATATGCAGTTTACTTTATGTCTCCTTTCTTAGTTTGTGCGTAACCATGTCGTACAGCAGACACACAAACTTGTAATAATAGGAGAATTTACTTGTATGGATAATGATGCTGGTGATTCTCTATCAGCAGTGTTGGTAATTAAATGTCTGATTCGGGTTTGATTGTGTTTGAAGGCTATTTTGCTGTGGACAAGGACTCTACTCCAGGCAGGCCTGTGTTTAATCGGACAGTCACTCTAAAAGAAACCAAAAAGCCGGTGGGAAATAAAACAAGCAGTTGTTCTTCACGCAGGATGACCAGCAAAGCAAGGTAGTCTAAACTCTGAAACGTGACTAGGCCGATGGAAAGGGTAGATTTCCCTTTCCTTGACTAGATACAGGTCGTTCTTTGTGAATTCGCACAGTTTTGTTTTTTGTGGATAGTGTTTGTTAAAATTATCACAGTTGTGTGTCTAGCATCATTTGTGCCTTCCATTAGACCAGCTAGGCATGGATGTGAAAATTGGAAAGATATAGCTCTTGTACTAAAGGAAAAATGGCTCCAACATTTTTATAGAATTTAATGAAATTTTTGACGCTTTTTTGTGAGTAGTCTTGTTTCCCACCACCTGCTATTTCTCATCTAAGCCTGTTCGTTTTACATTATCTGGGTCACATTAACGTGTTGTTGGAATCACTCAACTAGGCCCACCTTCCAACTGAATGTATTTGGGTCTCTAATAACACATAATTATGACACTGTCACTCAACTATCTCCTCCATTCTATTGAAACGCTGTCACACCTCCACCCTGTTTCGCCCTCAAAGGTTGCGGGCGCAACAATTGCCATTGGTTTGCTCAAAGGTTGTCGCGGATAGTTGCTATTGACTTGCTCGCTCAAAGATGAGTTCCAGTGGCTGATTGCTCCGTCTGGTTTGATCGCAATAAGGCTGGCGATAGTTGCCATCGATTTGCATGGGTTTGTGAGACATTGCAGTTGATTTGCTCAGATTTGGGCTTTGTTGCAATTGATTTGCCACTGGGTTGACGTTGTAGTGAAAGGTGTGTGAATTGTCGAATCCTGTGAACTCCAGGTGTAATTTTGTCTTTGTCTCAGTCGGGTTGCAGGCATGACCTTACCTGGAATGTGAAAACACGTTAATCCAATTATAATAACATGAAACAAATTAATGTTAATTAGTCATGCATTCTCATTTTCGCTTTGTTTAGGCTGTTATATCGCGAAACTAGTGTCTTCAGTGTTGCACCCTAATTGTTAATTGGTTTGGTAGGCATTGAGTTATATCATCTCCGGCTGAAGTTCTTTACATCATTTTGATTTTTTTTTCTACTTAAGTTTAACTTAAATTTATTTATATTAATATTTACTAATAATTTTTAAAAATTATATTTAAAAAGTATAAGTCTTATAGTTTTTAAATATAATTTTTTAAAAAAATTCAAGAAATATTGATACAAATAGATTCAAATTAAAGTTAAATCTAAAATAGTGCAAAAGAACTTAAAACTGAGGAAGTATATATTTGGCAAGGTTTTTTTTTTTGGAAAAAAATGGGGTGCAATTTGGGATTGAATTGCCAAAATAGTATAATTGCATAGATGATGGTTCTATTCGTTCAAGGATCATAAGTTCATATGTATTGGATCCAGTTGAAACAAATTTCGATTCTGAAACAAAATAGTATAATTGCATAGAAGATGCTTGAGTCTTGAAGCATTTTGAAATATGGTTATTAATATCGGGTTAATTGTGTCTGTAGCACCTAATCTTTTATTATTGTCCTATTTAGACTTTAACATCAAAATTTTACATGAAAAGCCATCAACCTCAATTTGTTGTTCCATTTTAAACATTTGGAGGATAGAAATCATTAAAAATTAATGAAACTGGGCACGTAGCATGCCACCGTGGACAATTTTCTATGGTAGAACAATGAATAAACCAACTCTCATCCATGTCATCATCGGCGGCCTTGGATCATCATCAAGGATTGGCCACAGCTGATCCTCTCGTAACCTTGACCTCCCTTGGCCACATACGCCACCAGTGTTGCCTAAACCATCTTGATTGCTCCCCTGTGACCAAAATAGAGGAAAGCTTTCAAAATGGGAAACTTTTCATCACAAAAGCCAAGAAATCAAGAAACTTGCATCTAGAGATGATGGAGAAAATGAGATGGAGAGGCGAGAGATTAGGAATTGGAGAGGGCAAACGTAATCTGAATCGATTTTAGCATCAGACAACAATCAAGTGCTCTGATTTGTACATCGTACCAATTTTGGCATCAAACGTAGGCTATCAGTTGGCATCAGACATCTTACCCATTCAAGGCATCAAATGCTGGCTATCAAGGTTATCTTACCCATTCACGTAGGCTATCAGACAACATCAAATGCAATTGAATCAAGTTAGCCAATCATCTGCACTTTGCTAGAGAGCTTCATCAGATTTGCATTCATGTTTTCTTTTTCCCATTTTTCCTTTCTTTCCCACATCATCATAATTTTTTCCTTTTTATTCCACATCATTATACCAATTTTTTTAATTTTTTTTTCTTTTCTACATCATTTATAGCTGGTGATTCGTTATGTCGCTGTGGCAAATCGTTCATGCTGGCGTGCCACTTGGTCAGTTCTATCAATTTTAACGCAAAAAGTTATGGGCCACAGATGAAATTAACTATTAAAATATCATTTTTTTAGAAGATAATGACAAAGAACCCGTGAGTTTTTGTTGAAACCACACTCGTCACTCCTTTATTTCAAATTTATACCTTTACCTCCCATAGAACTAGACACAATTAAATCAACATGGTGCCAAGGATGATCGAAATCTTTTCCTAAGTAAGGTCATATTTGCATAACGTATTAGCATCATTTGCAACCTCCTAATCGAAGCTGTTGTCCTACATGCTAAACTCAATTCCATAGTGAGCACGCCTCGACACATTTTCACCCTATCTAGAATTGATGAGACTTTTCCTTTCTGTGTGTTCTTATTACAACAATCTTCAAGTTCCAAGTAGTTAGAGATGGCTGGCTATTGATCAATCACATTGATTTTATAGCATAAAGGTCAGCCGGACATTGGTGAAAAAGGTTGTAAATGCCATGGGGGAACAGGCTTTTTTCTTTTTCTTTAACTAAAGGAAAATCTTAGAAGAGATAATATAGTCATTATACTTACCTTATGTCTCATGCTACCCATTTGAACCTATTATTCAGATGAGAGCTCTTTTACTTTATCCATCCCAATTTCTATGACACATTTGCTTTTTTTACACAGTTTTAGGTGATTTTCTTACTTTTTGGTGCCTTTTTAAAATTTATCCTTACAAATGCTTTTATTGCACATTAAAAATCAACTTTTTGTGAACAATATTAAGCTTCAACTAGTTGAATTTATACTAAACATCTAATTTTTTGAGAAAACTATAGGAAATTGAATGATAATTTATTACTTCTTTAGGAAAATAGTTCACTACTTTGGGACATCCACAAATAGAAATTAGCTCATGCAATTTGGGAATAAGGGTTATAGATGTAATTCATTTGTCTTTAATTAGATTAAAGATACTGTATCAGCCCCTGATCAAAGAGGAACCCCCCAAACCTAACAGTGAAAATACTTCTCAGTTTTGTATTATTTATATGCCTACTCGATCTAGAGACAAAGGCTATTAGTGAGAGCTCCACATGCATCAACGAAATGGTGAGGGTGGGAGGTCACAAGTGGTTGGTGTATAAGAATGAGAGGTTCGAGTAAGGATGTGTTGGGTTTGTTGGCTTAAATCCAGGAAGCTTAAGGATTTTAGTTTGTTTAGGATTGAGTTTATGTTTTTGTTTTAGATTTGGTTTTAGTTTTCCTATTTGTTTGGGATTTAGTTTTTCTATTTTAAAGTGGTTTAGGTTTATGTGTGGCCTATAAAAATGATTGTTGTTTTAGAGTTTTGAGTATGAAAGAAAAGCCAATGTGGTGAAGAGGTAAGATATGAAAGTTTCAAGAGGGAGAAGAGGTTTAAAAGCCGGAGAAAGTTAGGATGAAAAACCTTTTGTGATTCTCATATCTTGTAATTGTGTGAGGGCAAGATATTAGAGTTGTCAGTAGTGTGTAGGGGATCCATAGGTTAGCGTGAGCACTAAGAGCATACCTTTACTGTAAGGGATCCATAGGATAGCGTGAGCACTAAGAGCACACATTTACTGTAATCTCTATATTTTGTTCGAGTGGATTTCTCTCATCTGTGAATGTAGGCTAGTTAAAAGTCAAACCACATTAAATTTGTTTGTGCCTATTTGATCCTATTTGTTATTTCGCTGTGCATGATGGTTGATTGGGAAAAATTTTTCCCAATAAGTGGTATCAAAGCTTGTGGTTTGGTCTTAGCATGGTGGACCATGTGGTGCATTTTTAACATGGTGGAGTTTATGATGTGTTCCTAGTATGGTGGAGCGTATAGTTGGATACTTGGAATGGTGGAGTGTTTGGATTATTTCGTGGAGCCTTAGGTATGATTCCTAGAGATATTTGATAGGGGTTGTAGCGTGGTATCGACGGCTTCGTACAAATTTGAAGATTGAATATTTTGTTTGTGTGTGTTGATGCTCGTGATGTTGATGTCCATGGTCGTTTCTAATCATTGTTTTGTGTGTGTGTGTGTGTGTGTGTGTGTGTGTGTGTGTCATGGTGTTTATTGTTCATAGTTTTGGTCATTTGTTTATGGTTGTCGTCAGATATACTCATGTTTGGGAGGATTTAAGCCAAGGTGGAGATTGTTGGGTTTACTAGCTTAAACTCAAAAGGCATAAGAATTTTAGTTTGTTTTGGATTGGGTTTATATTTTGGATTTGGATTTGGTTTTAGTTTTTCTATTTATTTGAGATTTGGTTTTCTTATTTTGATTTGGTTTGGGTTTGTGTATGGCCTATAAAAGGGCTTATTGTGCTAGAGTTTTAAGTGTGAAAGAAATGCCAATGTGGTGAAGAGGCAAGATGTGAGAGTTTCAAGAGGGAGAAAAAGTCCAGAGGCCAAAAAGGGTTAGGATGAAAAACCTTATGTAATTCTCATATTTTGTAATTGTGTAATGGTAAGTTATTAGAGTTGTCAGTAGTGTGTACGGGGATCTACAAGCCAGTATGAGCACTAAGGACATATTTCTACTATAATCTTTATATTTTGTTAAAATAGATTTCTCTCATTCGTTGATGTAGGCTAGTTAAGAGCCGAATCATGTTAAATTCATTTGTGTTTGTTTGATCATGTTTGTTATTCTGTTATACATGATAGGTGATTAGAGAATTTTTTTCTCAACAAGTGGTATTAGAACTTATGGTTTGGTTTTGACATAATGGATCGTGTGGTGCATTCTTAACATGGTGGACCTTGTGGTGTGTTCCTAGTGTCGTGAAACGTATAGTTCAATGCTTGGAATGGTAGAGCGTTCGAATTATTTGGTGAAGTTTTAGGGACGATTCCTAGAGATATTTGATAATGGATATTTGATAGTAGTTAAAGCATGATACTGACAGCTCGGTATAAGTTTGAAGATTGAAGTTTTTGTTCGTGTGTGTTGATGTTCGTGGTCATTTATGATCATTATTATGGTTATGTCATGATGGTGCTTATTATTCATAGTTATGGTTGTTTGTTTATGGTTGCCGTCAGATGTTAGGAGGACTTGAGCCAAGGTGGACACTATTGGGTTTGTTGGCTTAAATCCAAGAAGCTTAAGAATTTTTATTTGTTTAGGATTGAATTTATGTTTTTTCTTTTGGATTTGGTTTTAGTTTTCCTATTTGTTTGAGATTTGGTTTTCCTATTTTGATATGGTTTGAGTTTATGTGTAACCTATAAAAGGGCTTGTTGTTTTAGAGTTTTGAGTATGAGAGGAAAGTCAATGTGGTGAAAAGGTAAGAAGTATGAGTTTCAAGAGGGTTAGGATAAAAAGCCTTTTATGATTTTCATATCTTGTAATTTTGTGAGGACACAATATTAGAGTTGTCAGTAGTGTGTAGAAGATTTATAGGTCAATATGAGTAATAAGGGCATACATCTACTGTAATCTCAATATTTTATTTAAGTGGATTTCTCTCATCCATAGATGTAGGCTATTTAAGAGCCGAACCATATTAAATTTATTTATACCTGTTTGATCATGTTTGTTATTCCACTGTATGTGATAAGTGATTAGAGAATTTTTTTCCAACAAGATGGTAGGTGGATAGGTGAAATCATTAACCGTGAATATCTATATGTAATGAGAAGGTAAAAGGGTAAAAATACCCTCAATAGAGCACAAAAATAGGTAACAAAGTATACCTGTCAGGAGGGCATCAACGAGTGATAGGTTTAGGGCACTTGTGACGGATAAACCCGCCCCATTTACCCATCATACTTGTGAAGTGTATAATTTAAATGTTTTTCATACCCAACCCATTAAACGTACTCTTCTCGACCTTCGATGAGATTGTGCTTGTTAAGGTTACCTTTTTGATCACATAACAATATCAAGATTGTCCGCGTAGTAGTGGTCTGCAAAGCGATAAACCCCGAACTTATAAAGTGTATAATTAAGGTGGAAGAATTAGGTGGATACGATTTAACCATGGGTGACGGGCGCAAGTGAGAAATTTCACCATTAATGAATACCCACCACTTCACATATAAAGAAAAACTCGTGGACAATGAATGACGAATTGGGGATACCTATGTCCGATCTGCTCAGTTGTCATCCTTAGGTTTAGGCATGGCTGAGGGAGTAAAGTGGGAGGAATACTGTTAGGTCTAGTAGATCCTATTTGACTGGGGAATGATTTGGTCTCTTTAATATGATTAAAGATGAACAAATTACACATTAGGATCAAATTTTAACTAGTACAAACATATGATGGTTTTTAAATTGAGAAAATTGACTGCAACAAAGAGATTGGTAGCTCTTTAGGTCCAAAAAAAAAGATATATTTTTTTTCCTCTGCTCTATAAATACCACCTCTTTACCTTATAACTCATAAGATATTTTGGAGTAATAAATAATAATAATAATAATAATAATAATAATAATAATAAAAATAAAAAAATAGCCATATTTTGCTAAATAAAAAAATAGGACAATCGTGATTTTTAAGATAAGGTAATCCGTTACTGAATTGGACATAGTTGTAAATTTTTTCATATAAAAATTAAAGAATGATATAAGAAAAGAGAAAGACTTTTAGAATTTGTAAAATCTTTACGATATTTCATGCACATCTTCTTGCCTAGGAGCAACTTCAAATGTAGTAGGCTTGCAATGGCTAGACCAATGTTCGTCCTTTTGAAGGTGAAAAAGCATAACTTCTTCTCCCACTTTCCCCTCTTCAAGTAATAACGTTAGCGTGATAGAAAATAATTACTCTACTATAATAAAAAAAAATTGCGATTTTTTTTTTTGCAATAATTTTATTAAAAAAGAAATTTAGACGGCACTAATTTAGGAGAGCAAGTGGAGAAAAAGAAAGAAGGTGAATGAGTTTAAAGTGGGAATAAAGAGGTTGAAGAGTTGGGGACGGCAATTGAACCCGATGCACCGTGCACGCATCCAACGCCCCCACCTGCTCTCAACAACATTTGTATTTGTAAGTTGTAACCGCTAATTTCCTATTACTATGGAATGAAGAAGACGAAGAAATGGCCCACCATCTTGGAATTGCCGTCCCTACACAAATGGCTCATTCGCCGCTTTCAGCATTCCGGCCTCCGCCACCGCCCCTGGTAGCTCGCTTCAATCGCTGTCCTCCCTCCTGCATCCCTCTTTCTGGGCGGCGCCGCCTCCCATCGCCTGCCATTCGCTCCAGGACTTCCGTCGTGGCCGCGCTTCCCGATCTCAAAGCTGGCGCTGGGTATTTCTATTTTACTTCCAACCTTCTTTTTTCGTCCCTTGTTCTGATCCTTTCGCAGATATAGGATATTAAATTGTGTCAGTTGTTCCCCGATTTCTTGTTAAATCGCCATAAGCATTTGGTAGGATATGGAGTTTTGACCGATTATTCTCTTTTATCACTAAATTGATGCCTGATGGCGAAAGAGGAGAAGTGTCACCGAGTCCCTTATACTGAAAGTGAAGTATTATGAAAATGCTTGTCTCTACCGAAGCATAATAGAGTTGTAAGATTCAATTCGTTTTAGATTCAATTCGTTTAGATTAAGGCTCAGTAGATAGGTCAATTGCTCATGTACTGTAAAAGGCAGATGGGCTCATTGTATAGCTCAAATGTCGCAGGATGAGTGGGTTTCATGAGGTTGAACTAAAAGTCCGAGATTATGAACTTGATCAGTATGGTGTTGTCAACAATGCGGTATATGCAAGCTACTGCCAACACGGTGAGTCTGAAAATTCTGGCATTTAGAGCTTTGTTCCTTTGATGAATCTTGTTCTCGCATAGGCCGATACTTTTTCTCTTGGTTTATGGTAATTCCCATTCCTGATATACCTGTTTAGCTAAGCTCTGTATTCCAGAAAAGGAATGGTGTTATGATTGTTGAATCACAGCTAAATTCTCAGAGAACATGTGCTTCATAAATCAATACTTTTCTTCATGGAGACTGAATACTTCTCTTTGAAAAACTGATCAGGTCGCCATGAGCTATTTGATAGCATTGGGGTCAACTGTGATGCTGTAGCTCGTACTGGCGATTCATTGGCATTGACCGATTTATCTATGAAATTCCTTAAGCCTTTGAGGGTACGTTCTAATCTTCCTTGTTTCTCTAGTCAACTGGAACTGTTATACATAGGATAATGTAATATAAACAATGAAACAGGAAAGATTAAAAAAGAATTGGGCTAGCAGGGATTATCAGTTATTCTGCAAAGAAGACCATGTTATAGGAAATCCATTCTCTCATCTCATCACCATGAAATAACAACGTCTAAGCAAAAAGCAATCAGTTCTTAGTATGGTTAGAATTTTTGTAAGAAGACAGTTTAGTTCATTGAAAATTTAAACACCTCTTCTGCCTAAACATTTGAAATGTCTGCAGTTCAAGGCTAAATGATGAACAAAAGCAGAAGCCATTTCTCATGTTCAATTTTTGGGCAAACTGTATGCACAATTGGACTAATTTTCTATGCTTTCGATTTTACTGTCTATCTTTATCAATGCTTATGGTGCTAAGCAGAGAATGATATTTGTTACCAGAGTGGAGACAAATTTCTTGTCAAGGTGAGGATTTCTGGTTCTTCAGCTGCTCGTTTGTACTTTGAGCATTTCATCTTTAAGCTGCCTGATCTGGAGGTTTGTTATTCTCAGACTTATTGTTTTGCAGTCATTGATTCTGTGTGTGTGTGTGTGCATCTCCTTGTCCCGTGCCATTTGTTTTTTTGTTTCAAACTACAATAGTGACATGTGCAGCCCATTCTGGAAGCAAAGGCTACGGCTGTGTGGCTGGACAAGAACTATCGTCCCATCCGTGTGCCACCAGAGTTCAAATCTAAATTGGTTCGATTCCTGCGCCTTGAGGCATCCAATTAATTTTATTGCTGACTGAACTATGGATCAAAGCAGCTATGGGTGGAAAACTATCAAAACAGGTGCTTTAACTTGTGTCTTGGTTGTCGGAAAAGAGGCAGAATGTTCCTCCAATTTTCATTACAAAATCTGATGAGAAGTTACTTTATTTAGAATCTTGTCTGCAAGAATCCAGAAATTTGTAAAACACGGAAGAAGGGAGCTGCATGATGGTGCATGTAGAACAGTCTAAGTTAAGAGCGTACATTTTGTTAACGACGTTTACGTTTTTCTTTGCTTTGTTTTTCTTCTTCTGCAAGTTATGTATCAGAGTCCTTCTAGGACTCCTGGTCTTATTCGACCTCCCTCCTGTATTTAAAACTTCTCTTGACTGAATACAAACTAGTTTTTGCTGCAATTAGCAATTTCACATGGTATCAGAGCAGGGCTCGATCCTAAACCCCTAAATCCATGAATCTTTAAATCCAAACAGCAGCCGAGTTCTTCCTTGTTCAATCTTCAATGGCGGACGACGGCAGAAGGCACACCTACGGGACTGGATCAAGCACAATGCCCTTTGCTTTGGATCCCTTGTCTCCGTTTTATCTAAACTCGTCGGACAGCCCCGGCGCAACCTTGGTCACCTGTCTCCTTCAAGGAGACAATTATCCAACTTGGCATAGGGCCATGAAAAACGCCTTACGCGCAAAGAACAAACTCAGTTTTATCGATGGAACTCTTGAGAAGCCTGGAGAAGATGATCCGATCAAACCCGTTTGGGAAAAGAACAACTCAATGGTTATAGCATGGCTGATCAATTCGCTGTCACCAGAACTGCATAGTAGCGTCACCTATGCAGAAACAGCCCATGAAGTATGGCTGGACCTCCATGAACGCTTCTCGCAAGGCAATGCCCCAAGGATCTATGAGTTGAAGAGAGATATTACCTTGATGCAGCAACAAGATTTGTCAGTTGTCGCATATTATTCTAAACTTAAAGCATTATGGGATGAGTTAGCCACTTACTCAAATGTGCCGCAATGCACCTGCGGGGCCATGAAGGAACTAGTAACCGAAAAAGAAAGTGAAAAACTGTTTCACTTCCTTATGGGGTTAAACGACAAATATGGGGTCATTAGATCGCAAATTCTTAATATGGATCCACTGCCAAGCCTCAACAAAGCTTAAGCCCTCGTAGCTAAGGAGGAGAAGCAACAGGGAGTCGTTATTTCTCGGAATGCACCAGGAGAGGCAGCTGCGTTTGCAGCTAAGCAACCGAAGGGTCGCGTTGCTGCCTCGAACAAGAACATGGACAAAAGCAAGCTGCATTGCTCCCATTGTGGGAAGACAGGGCATCTCTCAGAAGGTTGCTTCGAACTTATTGGTTACCCAGACTGGTGGGAGAACCCAGGGAAAAAGACACAAAACAAAATGACAGGGAAGTCTAGCAGGACTACAGTGAATAAAGCAAGTACAAGTAGTGGTGTCGACTCTCTAAAGAAGGAGGATGGCAACTTAAATATCACACAAGAGCAATTCAACCAGTTCATGACTCTCCTATCTACTCAGAACACAGCTGCTAATTTTGTTGGTAAGGTCTCTAAACTTTCCTCAAGATGGATTATTGATTCTGGAGCTTCTGAGCATATGACGTCGCAGCCAGCCTTGCTTACAGAGTGCCAACCGGCCACATCTCACTCGCCAGTAAAATTACCAAATGGGAGTTGCATGAAAGTGCATTCTTGTGGCCAGCTGTCGTTGACTCCTAATTTTAAATTGAATAATGTTCTATGTGTGCCTTCGTTCACTTGTAATCTGTTGTCTGTCAGCCAGATTACAAAGGCGTTGAACTGCTCCGTGACCTTTTTCCCAAATTTCTGTGTGATGCAGGACCTGAAGTCGAAGAGGCTGATTGGCAGGGGTGAAGAGTGTGATGGATTGTACTTCTTCAAGGAATTCAAGGCACATGCAGCAGTCTCAAAGTCAGCTGAAAAAACCACAGTTACCTGGCATAGACGATTTGGTCATTTACCCTTTGAAAAATTGTTGCAAATTCCTCAGCTTAGCAACCTATCTCTTAGCAATTTAGATAAATGCTGTGACTCTTGTCATCGGGCCAAGCAAACCCGAAAACCTTTTCTGAGAAGCTTGAGTACCGGTAATTCATGCTTTGATTTAATACATATTGATATTTGGGGACCATACAAAACACCTTCATTGTCTGGTGCTCATTATTTTCTGACCATTGTTGACGATTACAGTCGTTGTACGTGGGTGTATCTGATGAAACACAAATCAGAAGCTGCCGTTCACTTTGCCACATACTACGCCATGATTAAAACTCAATTTGGCAAAACCATACTTCAAGTGAGAAGTGACAATGGCCAAGAATTTGTTGCTGGCCCATTCTTCTCATTCCTTAGACAAAATGGCATCATTCTTCAAACTTCATGTGTCAACACTCCCCAACAAAATGGAGTAGTTGAAAGAAAACATCGTCATTTGCTTGAAGTTGCCCGAGCCCTCCTGTTTCAAGCCAGCCTTCCTATAAACTTCTGGGGTGAGTGTGTTCTTACAGCTACCTACCTCATCAATCACATGCCATCATCAAAGCTTGGAGGAAAAAGCCCATATCAGGTGCTGTTTTCTAAAACCCCTTCTCTTGACCACTTACGGGTGTTTGGTTGTTTAGGCTATGTTCATTCAAAAACCTCTGATAAATTTCAGGCCAGGGCTAAACCTTATGTGTTTGTTGGGTATCCTGTTGGCCAAAAATGTTACAAAATGTTTGACCAAGAATCACATAAAACCTTTGTTTCTCGTGATGTAACCTTTTATGAGGACTGTTTTCCTTTCCAAACTACCAATGAGCCTGATAGCCAATCTCAGTTTGTCCCCAACCTTACCCACCATGAAGATGAACTCATAATTGAAATGATGCAACCCACACCACAACATTTAGAGGCCGAAAACTCACCTACACCTAATCACAATGAGAGTCCTGAACCTCAACCTGAAACACGACCTCAACGCAACCGTCGGCCTCCTTCCTATCTTCAAGACTATGTGCATAAGTTGCATGGAGAAAACAATCCATCACCTCATCCAACAGTCAGTCAAGCCTCTTCATTGTCAGGTAAGCCTTACGCTTTGGCCTCATATCTGTCGAATACACGTTTTGTCATGGAACACAAGGTTTTTCTTGCAGCAATATCCTCTGGCTTGGAACCCAAAAATTTTGTTGAAGCAAATGCAGACCCAAAATGGCGTGATGCTATGTGGCAGGAGATACAGGCTCTTGAAAAAAATAAGACATGAACTATGGAAAGGCTGCCACCTGGGAAAAAACCTATTGACTGTAAGTGGGTTTATAAAATCAAATACAGGGCAGATGGCACCGTTGAGAGGTACAAAGCTCGATTAGTAGTGAAGGGGTTTAGTCAGGTTGAAGGAATTGACTACACCGAGACCTTTGCCCCTGTAATAAAACTCACCACCGTTCGGTGTGTATTGGCCATCGCAGCAACGAAAAACTGGCACTTGCACCAACTTGATGTCCACAATGCCTTTCTTCAAGGTGATTTGAATGAAGATATATATATGGTGCTGCCGCCAGGAATGATCAAACAGGAAGGCAATCGAGTATGTAAACTTCAAAAGTCCCTCTATGGCTTAAAACAGGCCCCTCGACAGTGGTTCGAAAAGCTATCAGGTGCACTTGTTCAATACGGTTTTGTTCAATCCAAGGCAGACTACTCCTTGTTCACCCGGAAATATAAGAGGCACTTCACTGCTGTCTTGGTTTATGTTGATGACATGATTATTGCTGGAAGTGATGCCACTCAGATCAACGAGTTGAAGAGCTATTTACATGATAAATTTCACTTAAAGGACTTGGGGAAGTTGAAATACTTTCTCGGTTTGGAGCTAGCCCGGACCCCTGAAGGGATCTTTCTCTCTCAAAGGAAATATGCTGTCGACTTGTTGAAGGATACAGGGATGATAGGTGCCAAACCAAGTCGCCTCCCTCTTCAACAACATCATCGACTCGGTTCTATTGAAGGTTCGAGTTTACAAGATCCAGGACAGTTCAGAAGACTTATTGGCAAACTTATTTATCTTACCATTACCCGGCCGGATATCACATATGTGGTGAATCTCCTAAGCCAGTTTATGAAAGAGCCTTGTGAACAACACCATAATGCAGCCATGCAAGTTTTGCGGTACTTGAAGCAAGCTCCCGGGCAAGGTCTCTTCTTTCCAGCTAAAGGTTCTCTTACGTTGCACGCCTTCTGTGATGCTGATTGGGCAGCGTGTCCTAAGACACGACGATCTACTACTGGATTCATTGTCAAGCTTGGCAATGCGTTAATCTCATGGAAGTCGAAGAAACAGTCCACCGTGTCGCGATCTTCAGCAGAAGCCGAATACCGATCAATAGCGGCAGCTACAAGTGAGTTGACTTGGCTTAAAGTGTTGCTTAAAGATCTCACTGTTGATCAAACTGAACCGATGACACTTTATTGTGATAACCAAGCAGCTGTCCATATTGCAACAAACCCAGTATTTCATGAGCGTACAAAGCACATTGAAATTGACTGCCACTTTGTACGTGATAAGATAGCATCAAAGGATATCATACCTCGTTACATTTCTACCAAGTGCCAACTTGCAGATGTGTTAACAAAGGCACTAGGAGGAACACAGTTTGATTTTTTGGTGAGCAAGTTGGGCATGCTCAACCTGCACGCTCCAACTTGAGGAGGAGTGTTAACGACGTTTACGTTTTTCTTTGCTTTGTTTTTCTTCTTTTGCAAGTTATGTATTAGAGTCCTTCTAGGACTCCTGGTCTTATTCGACCTCCCTCCTGTATTTAAAACTTCTCTTGATTGAATACAAACTAGTTTTTGCTGCAATTAGCAATTTCACACATTTGAATTCTAATCTCCCTTGCTCTTTGTAAGCAAAGACCGGCATATTTATTTTTGGAAATTGAGTTACCCCAAGTTCACGATCAGTCTGGAATGACCATCTAACTAGATAAGATGAGCGCTTTCTGGACTTGAAAAGATGTTCACTTCAAATTCAATTCATCTGATTCCGAGGGCTGTTGATTCGGATCATGTTGGTCTAGACCAAATTTAAGTTTTGAGCCGTTTTGTCGCAATTATTTGGATCGTGTTGGGAAGTGTGGGTTGGAAATTGGGGTTAGTAGCACAGTTAATACCTGAACCATGGTCATTTTTGCATTTTCGTCGTTAAATTTCAAAATGTTCACAAAGATAGAACGTAAACAATAAGCACTGCTCACTGATAATGTATTTCTCAATCATTAAACAGTTCTATCCAAGATCCTTTTCAATTCTTGATGCTCCCTATAATCAACACTTCTGGTGGTGCCGAAGCATTGGCAGCCATTTCCTTAATCGGAGAGGACTCCCAGATAAGCGCCGACGAATGCCTCTCCCTTACTCTTCCCATTATACCTAATCCTGTGCCGGCGCTGACTGCTGAAAATCACGGGTGTCCATTGCCATCTCCATCAGAACTCCGAGGCTGGCTGTAACACTGATCGATGCCCTGTGCTTTCTCGAAGTAGAATATCCAAGTAGGTAGGGAGGCATTTATTGAGGTAAGATGAGAAATGGAAGTGTGGGACGGTGTAAGGATTTTGGGGGCAAGAGACTTGGCCAACAATCCTTAAACCTTCACGATCCTTTTTTTTTTTTTTGGAGCTTTCTATTGTTTCGTATCATATAACCGGATTGTGAATCGTTAGATTCTACAAAATTCCTTTTGTTAAACAATCAATTATGTAAAAGCATGAGCAAGTAGCACTTAGAGTATAACCGAACAACTAGCATCAGCACTCTCTAGAATTTGTTCGCTTCAGTAAAACGTAAACCGAGAGGATTCCACAAAGATAGGCCCACATTAGTAATTTAGTATACCAGGTGGCAAATTTTGATTCAACCTGAAAAAAACTTGAACCGGCACACTTGAACCCAAACACTACCTGACCCGATTCGATTAGAAAAGTCAATGACTCGAACCTAGTTATACCCAACCTGACCTAAACTTAAACCCAATTAAAGTGAAATAAAAAAAAACTCAAAATCCAAAATACCTAAATCCAAATTGGACTAACACAAAACATAACCCAAACCTAAAATGACCCAAACCCTTAACTGACTTGACTCAAATCCAAAAAGATCTGAGTCTAAATCCGACAAAACCTATTTTTAAGATTTGCTGAATTAGCCCATAACTTTATAGTATCATCATATTTTATCTTATAAAATTGCTAGATTTACCTCAAATTTTCAAGAATTGACAGATTTACCTTAAAATTTTTAATTTTGCCTAGAACTTTCTAAAAACCTTCAATTCACACCTAAACTCTTCTATTTCGTCTACACTGACCTTAAACGACCTTTAGGGCTCCAAATTAGTACCTAAAATAAATTAATTCCAATTTTGATCCTAAATAATAATTCTAAATTCCTAAAAAATTATAACTCGAAGTGATAACATAATTTAAATACACGTGATCCTGCCAACTTTTTAAGTTCTAAAATAACCAAGTTTATAGTTTCATGAATCGAATTTGTAAAGTTTTGAATTAGGTATTTTTATTAAAATACTTTTACATTAATGTATTTATATCTAGTTAAATTAAATTTTTAAGATTATTTTTTATGCCTAGTAATTTTTGGTTATAAGGTACCTAAATTTTGATATTTTCATTGTACTTAACATGGGTCTATAAACTTTTCAAATATTTGCATAAAAAATTAAATTCTTTAATTTAAATTTTAACAAAATCTAAATAAAAAATTGAATTAATCTAGTTATTACAGCTTATGCACTAATAACCCAATTAGACCCGAATATCAACCGAAATCTGACCTAAAACCCAAATAATCAAACTTGAAGTTATCTAAAACTGAAATTGACCAAATCTGAATTAAACCTGAACCTAAATAAGACTGACCCAAACCTAAACAATCTGATCTGAGCCTAAATTAATGCTAACCTGACCAAATCCGAGTCTAACTGACTTGATCCAAAACCCAACCCGACCCATCAAATTGTCATCCCCATGTACAACCCCCTCCTCTCTTACTCTGGCATATGCTTTATGTGACCTAGCTAGTAGTCACTTCTGGTGATTGGTATATTTTGTTTTGTTTTTTTTGTGATTGGTATGTTTTGTTTTGTTTTTTCCCAAGGGGTCAACATTAAGCTACATATGGGTGGAAAGAAGCTTATTGAATAAATACAATAAATACACCGCTTGAACGAATTCAAGCCACTCCACACCTTTTTGGTTTATGACCTATGATATCTAAAAGCCTCAATTGGGCCCTGACTAACCTAAGTGGACCAACTGCACAACTCTAGCACAGAGAACAAAGCCCTTCGCAGTTCGCGGTTAACAAAAACGTAGACAAAAACCATGGGGAGCCCAAAAGAAAAACACAAAACAATTTCGCCATAATAAGTGTTCAAATGGAAACGCATATCTCAGGGAATACTTGAGTTATCTAATTCCAGTCGACATTATTCAGAGTTGGAAGTAGCTGCGTTGCCGGTAGCATCCTTGAGTTTATCTTTAAGTTCTCCCGACTACAAAAATGTCAAACGATAAGTCAGTCAAATTATCAGACTGAAAAAACAAAGGTCTGGCAAAAGAAAGCATAGTTATCAAACCTGGTGAATGTTGAGAATTATATCGGATCCACCGATGAATTCACCCTTGATGAATATCTGCGGAAATGTGGGCCAGAGACTGCACATAGAAAGAAAGTGATGAGTTCATTATACCAGGCATAAGTTTCAGAGCAGATACTTCTCTCCCAGACATTTGTTAACCTATGAAAATGAATAATAGTGCAAACTCAAAGTTGAACCATGAACTTTCATCTATGTGTAGTAACCAACCAGTGATCATTTTAAGGCTACTAGGTTTTTAAAGTTTGACTCTGACCATTAAGTCTTTAAGGTTTTTCTCTTGTCATTTCCGTCTTATGACCATCCTATGAACTGCAATTAATTTGATGGATTCATGAATGTTGATGTAATTTTTTTTCATCAATATAAGTTCAAAGAAAAGAAAAACTTATAAGTAATAATCGTCTTGGGGAAGTTCATGACCTAATACTTTGATCGCAAGAAAACAGCAGCCTAGTATAATTGCAGGTTCCCACAAAGTTTACTCTCTCATGCATTTAAATCCCGAGTGAGTGCACTTTTAACATAAATTACTTAAAGCCTTCCAGTTATCGAAAATTTGATGATACAGGAAAAACGCATATTCCTGTCCTATGGGAAACATACAGGAGCAAAAGTAATATTACCTGTATGCCTTCACTGCGCTTTTCAGCTCTGGATCTGCTAGAATATTTCTGGCACTTAATGGAACACCTGAGCAGTAAATACAGAAGGTAAGAATATCATAATACCAAGTCTTCATTAAAAAAAAAAAAAAATTATCTTTGTTAGCATTTGTTTTAAACTAATTCTAAAATTGATTAATTCAAAAATTTTCAAAAGTTTGTGGCTATAATTTGAATGATAAAGTACAATGAATTAATGCATTTTGGAATGAGTTTTAACTGGAGTACAACAGAACAGACACTTAAACTATTAGACAAAATGAGGCGGGGTGGCAATGTGATGAATTCTATTTTCAAAACTGAGTTGGTACAAGACCAAATCCATAAACACACAGATTTCAGTACAAGAAAATGTTTCCTTGAGTATTATGTAAAGCCAGGATCTTGCCACTAACAAAAATCAAAGAGTTTTGAGAACTGCAAAGCTGCATATTATATATGTATTACTACTAAGGCCTTTTGCTAGTTAAAAATTGATCAAATGGCGGATGGCTAACACACAAAAAGGCCTTCATAAACTTAATCATTGTGGCTATTTCATGCTTTTACAAGTTCCTATCAAGGGCCAAAGTAACTATTTTACAGAAATCAGATCTCAGATGCATGCTAAAATTTGAAGGTGAGACAGGACCTAATGATTTTATCAGGAAATCATTATTGGGACACAATTAATTCTCTATATGAAATTGATGTGCAGGTACTGTTACTATTGAAACAAAAGAATGCTGTACACATTAATAATTTTGTAAAATCACATGCAGACTTACCATATTGTTTAAGCACCCTCACTGCCAGTGCACTAAACCCACACTGAGGCAATTCAGGCACTCCTTTCATGTAAATCATCACAGGGTTCTCTTTGACATCCTAATGTAATAACCACCGTATCAGTAATTGTCCTACTTACAGCAACAAGAACAACCAATAGACATACAAGAGGATGCTGAGGAACTTAGTCAACAAATTTGCTTTATGGAAACAGAGCACAAATGCATGCAATAAGTTACATACATGCTCCACGACATCTTTCAAAGATGCAGGAGAACCTTGAAACTTGTTGGCAGGTCTGAAATCTTCATGTGTGTCAGGGTCATATGGGACACTGGTCAAGAATCGCACACCATTACTGTAGAATGATGCAGATACCTACAAATAAAAAGGAGCGCGAACATCATCTGTGTTAACATCATTAACAAATTATGATTATAGAAAGAGATGCTTGTCCAATAACCTCAATGGGTTGATCATCACATTTAGTTACAGCAACATCTTCGTGTCATGCTTAGCAAGATTTTATGTGGCTACTAAAATAGGCTGCAAACTGACAAAACCTGACAGAATGCTATCATTTACGCGCACTAAGTTTGTGTATGCATCAATCAGGTGATTCAAGTCAAAGTCAGAAACTATGAAATTGTATCAGAATGCCAACACAAAGCAGATGACTAAAACGTTGAAACATTAATGTGATAAATGTAGCAGTTTTAACATTATTGTGTGGAGTTAATTTCTGTTTTGGGATTTCTACTTCTTTAGTTAGTCAAATCAAACCTAAGACAACAGGACTCAAATGTCAGGATTTATGGCACTACACTAATCGGGGAAAATGAGAAAAGCCAAATGAAGTGTGGCTCAATTTTAATTATGCTAGTTTGAAGAGGCAAGACCCAAATGTCAAAATTTCACCTTCTATTTTAGGGAGCAATACCAAGTTATGCCAACATCAATCTTGTTTCATTTCACTGATTTCATATCATATTTATCTTCTACAAAAAATTTGCTATCAACTTGAAGCATACCATTTTTGTGGGGAAATGATTAAGATGATAAGGCAGCTAGAAATAAATCATTGAAACATGGAAATTCAGAAAAATTTTCAAGCATCAAGAAAAATATGATATCAAGAAAGGTTTAGAGAGTGTTTAGACATACACTATCATATGTATGCCCAAAAGAAAGCTTAAAACAATCACAAGATATTTTGCATACTATGTTTTGAAAATTTTAAAAACCTCTTGAGTATTTTTCTAGTTTAGTAATGTAGACAAGTAAAGGTTTCTAGTATCAAAGATGCAATGCATGAGAACTTATATCATCATCTCATTCAACATAAATACTGAAGTTGGAAAATGGAAAACGTTTCAAAAGATATAATGAGTCTTGTTGTTTAGTTTAATTAAAATTTCGAGGTTACAAAGCTAGCAGCAAGTGAATAGGTTTAACTCTAAATCAGGTTACTTCTACTTCAAAACATAATTCAACATCAAGTACTAGTCTTCAAGGATGATTTTTTTTTAAGCAATTACCATTCTGCTTGAGAGAAGAGCTTGTTTACCAACAATACCCTTGACGAGCACGTTTGATAGCAATCCAGCCATTTCCTGCAAACAGAGAAGTCATCATTAAAAATCGACACAAATATTAAAGGGAAGTTTTAATCCGACCAATTAGTATAAGAATATTAAGCATCAGTTAATTCAGAAAAATGGGAAAACGATTAAAAAAAAACTAAAATAGATCATGAATCCCTGAAATTCCTCCGTAACATCTCGCCTTCATCTGAACCTCACCAACTTCTTCAACATCGAAAGAGCTAGACCCAACCTCTATACCGACCGTCGATCATTTTCAATCATTGTAAAAGGAGATTAAATAAAACATCAGAACGTGAAACTATCGCAACTCACTTAACGAGTCGAGAACGAGTCGCCGCCGCTGAGGTGTCCAATTGAAACCAACCCGAGTTTAAAGCTCGAAAGCTACTGCCTACTGGTGCTTCTTGGTGGTCCTTCGGTCACGTTTACGGAGTCCCAACCGCCACCTGGCTGCCTTCTACGAAATTCGGCTATTCGAGGAGGAAGAAGGTTCAGACACACGAGCAACGCGGAAGCCAATAATTCATCGGTTCCCACCGAACTTTTCTTTTCCAAACAAATAGCCCATTCAATTTATTTTTGGGTCAAATCACCCACAGACCTTTCTAAGTGAGCCAAATCTGTCACGCACTCACGGGCCCTCTAGGAATTGGAATATTTTATTTGCATTATCATAGTCTGTAATATTTTATATATAATCATTTATGAGATAAAAGATATATCTTTTTAACGAAAAGGTGATAGTTTAGGACACCTAAGATGAAAAGTGTGACAATTAATTTTGGGAGTCTAGGGGTGACGGTCATTTTTTCCAAATTATGACTATTCTTATCTGCGTGATGTAACCTGAACTCGACCCAATATAATATATGACCCAACAAAAAAAGTTCATATTGGGTTGAAACAAATTGGGTTGGCCCGATTTCTTGATTTCTAAAACAGAGGAAACTGACAGAGAAAAGTTATAACACAATTATATTGAGCATGAACCATGCAGTAACTTGGCAAGAAACAATCACCGAGACCCATGAAAAAGACATACAAAACAATTACTCTCATAATGCATTACCTCAGGTTATATTAGCTGAAAAAATATTTGGCAACAAAATTAATAAATAGTAAAATTAGTGGAAACTGTTCAAATGAAGTTTTCTTCAAAAAATTTCTAGCCGACAAGCCCAAGGGCGGAACTACCTTGGGGCAGGGGTGCCACTGCCCTCCCAAGAATTTTGTAAGTTTTTAAATATGAGGTACTAAGTTGGCCATTTTGTAAGAAATTAAGAACCTGTTAAGTGTTTTGTCCCCCCAAACTGGCTGAAGAATATAAAAGGGTAAATAGCGAAAACAGTTCTAGATCTTTACTTTCCATCACAAATTTTCACCTGACCTTTGAAACATTGCATATCCATCCCAAACACTGCCACCCAAGACTCTTGTGAGTTTTTAAATATAAAATACTAGGTTGGCCATTTTGGAAGAAATTAAGGACCAGTTATCTATTTTATCCCCCAAACTGGCTAAAGAATATAAAACGGTAAATAGCGAAAACAGTGCTAAATCTTTAGTTTTTATAGCAAATTTATACCTAACATCTGAAATTTTGCATATTCATCCCAAACCATCCTCTTTCAACATCTCTGTCTCTCTTTCCCCTCTAGGCTATTTCAGTGATGATTAATAAAAAGAAAGTAATTATTTTATTAATTTTTATTTAGAATAGATATTATTTTAATACCATATACACCTAATAATTATTTAAATAACTTTTTATAAAATTTAATTTTTATAAATAATTATTTAAATAATTTTTTTTCTTAGGTTTTAATTGTCGCTGGTCTCACCTCTTCTTTCCCCCTAGCCTCCCAAGCCTAAAATCCTGGATCCACCATTGGACAGGCCTGATTGCTTCAGTCTAATCATGGGAAAAACATGAGTCTTCATTTATCCCTGGCTTTCTTTTATTTAGATTTCATCAGAGACCCAATGAAATTTGCGCTTGTTGTGTAGAAATGCGTTCATGAGAGAGATTTGAGTCACAGACAAATGCAACCATAGAAAAGTATTAACAAACAATTCGTTTAGTTCAATTTTAGTGCACATCCCCAACCCTAACATACGTTTTAATTATAGCATCAATAAATTAGTTTTACATTCAAGCTATTCTGTTTTAAATTAAAAAAATTAAACATCCAATTTCAACAATGCCTAAAACCTTGGAGGCTGAAGCTGGATTGGAAGCGTTCGTTGGCTTCAGCCTTCGGCAATGCTTCGAGTTCGAGTTTGGGGTTGCGGTGAGGATGCGACGAAGAGAGGCGAGTCCAAGCCCAGAATTAACAACGGCGGCAAGCAAGGGAGAAAGCTACTCAAAATCTCACCATAGAACCGTAAACCTAGTCCAGGCCCAAAATTAATAGAATTAACAGGAATAGAGATTGAAGTTGCTGCTAGATCGATTTCTTAAACCCTAATCTAATAGCCAAATCTGTTAACAAACTAATGATCAGTTTAGTTTCTCTGCACTTGGACCCTAAAGGATAACATGGGGGATTTGAATATTCATCGATAGAGAAGAGAAATTACCTGCTCAGAAACGTGGGGACAACGTATCACTGAGACTGGACTTGGGGCGCAAACTGAGACTGAGAAAAATAGTGAGAGGAGGAGGGCGACTGACGAGGAGGGAGATTATGAGAGATACTAACGAGAATGGCTGCTGACGGAGTAAGAGATGGATTGAGAGTCTTGAGAGAGACTGAGGGAGAGACCCGAGAAGGGTAGCGCAGGGCAGCTGAGATACAAGTCGAAAAGCGCAAAGACGAGGGCAAGGGTAGGCAGTGCAGCGCAGATGCATGTCGTTTGTGGTTGGCAGGGAGAGTGTGGTGTGGGTTGGGCTGGTGGGTCGTTGGGCTAAGGTGTCACTGTTTTAGTCTGTGGATTGGCGTCGTTGTGCTAGGGTAGGTAAATGGGTTGGCACCTGGACTGGCATGGATTCAGCTAATATCGGGTTTGCTGGGTTCGATCCAAACTGACCCAACTCAAACAACATTGGCCCTATATTACCTTGTTCATACCCATATTTTTATATTAGGTTTGGGTCTCTAATCGAGTTTTGGTTTCAACTTTCACTGCTAGTTTGAACTTAGGACAAATGTACACTTGTGTTTGAGCGCCAAGAAGTAAGTCTCAAAACAAAAAAAAAAACAATCTCACAAAAAGTTTTTATTTGCTAGCACCTTACACATTCAACTTATTTTGGGGTCAAATCACCTTGAAACGTCTACAGAATAAGCCAAATGTGTTATCTTTCACAGGGCGTGAAACAATGTGGGCAAGGAAAAACTCATAGCTAGGGCTAGGGGTGTTTACAATTCAGGCTTATTCGGGGTTCAAATGAACTCAATCTTTTCTTTTTTGGTATTAAGAATCGGGTATGAAAGTGTACAAGGTTTAAAGTAATTAGTTTATATTCCCTTCATCTCAAGTTTTCTGCTCCATTTACTACTTTGAGTCATCCTAAATTTTCTACTATATTTCCTTTTTTAGTAAGCTCTAACAAGTCTAATGACAATCATATTCGTATTTCCAAATCACTTACTTGGGGTTCTCTAAACTTGCAGCCAACATACCAGACTCACCCCCTACCTATCACTACAATGCGTGGCTTCAATTTCATCATCAAATGCCAATTTGATTTCAGTACAGTGAGATCAAAGTAGAGGCCGAGGTCAAGGTGGAAGCCGAGGTGAAGTCAAAGGTGAAATTGGTGAAGCATCAAGTTCAAGATTCGGCAAAATCAGAGAATGAGGTTAAGAAGGAAGGCAAGGTCAAGATGAAATCGGAGAGTGAGGTCAAGTCAGATGGCGAGATCAAGTTGGGTCCGATGAAATCGATGACTCTATTGTCGAAGAGTGCTCGCCTAGCCATCAAAGGCAATCTCATAGGTGAACTTGATGCGATCTCACCTAGAGCGTGACTCAATGTTGTCATAGATGTGATCGTGTCTTGCCAGATTTTACAATAAGGTGCTCAAGACTAGGTGGGTTGGACGAAGGTGAACTTGAGTGTCAATAAAGAACTGAAGAGAGTTAGAAACGAAGGGGTGACAAATCAGGGCATCGAAGGCAACAAAGCCACGGATGGCATGTGATGGTGGATGTGGGTGGTGGCTACTTGAGTTTTAGGTGGTGTAGTAGATGACAAAAAGGAAAGGGTAGAACATGGGTAAAATTGAAAAGAAAGCATACACTTTTATCATTTCTTAACTCTGTGCTAAACACAAATTGAGCAAAGAACCTGGGACAGATGAAGTAGTATTTAGGAGGGGAATGCAGACATATGTAAGAAGCGTAAGGTTACCAAATTATACCAAATGACATTTTGTAATGTTGGGAAAGGTGGAAGGGGAGTTGAACCCCTTTTATGGCCAGAGGAGGTGTCTCCTCACATCACTTTACAAAGCACTTGGGGAACAATAAATTCAACTCGAACCAAATAGGGATCAATCTTTCTTTTGTTAAAATCGAATTGAGCTGATTAGACCTAAAAATTTGAAACAAACCAAACCGTAAACATACTGTTTGGTTTGGTTTGATTGTTCTTTTCTACACGGTCAAAAAATTGTAACTGCAATGGTAAACCTAGCTAGAATTCAACATACATGAATTATGATCCCTTATGGGTCTGTAATTTTTTGACTGGATGAACCATAATCTCTAGCCCCAAAGACATTAAAGGACTCATAATTCAGCAAGTTGCAAACATATTAGTAGAAGAATATATTACAAGGAACATTAGGCCAAGTCTTCAACATAAATTTGTAATTGCAATAACAATGTTCACGGGCTATTACGTAACAATTTTCCATCACCAAAGCACTTGAGTGAAATAGTGTGATGTTTTTCATATCATAATAAGGCCTTTACATGGCAACACCAAAATCAAATCATATATTTATTATCCAAAACTATAACACTAATTTTAAAAGTTATTCCTAAACATGGCCAAAATTATTGTAGCATTTCTATTTCAATATTACCTATGTCTCAATTTCTTTTACCTTATACTATTCATAGTAGCTAAACAATAATTTTGTATTTTCAATATTTTCATATATAAATATAAAATTTATAATCACAAAGAATAAATGAAAGGTCGTAGTTCTCATATACTCCCTATATTTCATGTTTTTTTTATACATATGGGATTGATGTATGTTATCTCCACTTTTGCATGTCACTTTTTGCATGTAAATAAAAAAGATAGAAATAGTAATACTTAAATGATCGCTTGAAGGTAATATGATAAAATAATTTGTTAAATATGAAAATGTTATGAAGATTCGGAATGACCTAAATAATAATTATTGGAAAGAACATGGAATGAAAGTAGTATGATTTTTAAATTTTTTCAAAAAAATATATAAATAAATTTATGTCAAATTTAAATAAAAATATAAATGACCCAACCAACTTAGGACAGAGATAATATTTGTTAAGCTGCCTTGTTATCATTATTTCCACATTTAGTTTATATACTTTTCAGAAATTTTTATTTTTTAGTATTATACGTTTTAAAAAGTTACAAAGTGACCCCTAAACTTTAAATTGTCAAGTGGGTTACTCAAGCTTGAACAGTAATAAATTAGTCATCGTTGTTTTTATGAGAGAAAAAATGGAAAAAAAATGAAAAAAGAAAAAGGAAGGAAAATTTTACACCTTAATTTATACTTCCCAACCAACGCTGCAAGGATTTTGATAGAACAATGAGAGTATTATATAGTCCTCGCAAATCAAACTGATTCAACGTATAACATTACCATTTACAACTCTACAAATAAGTTCGTATGAAAATTAAGACTCTTGAGTGAAGACGCCAAGTGAGTACATGTCGTTTAATTTGAATTTAACTGGGCCAAGTCTTATAACAGTAACAATTAATTCTATATATTATATAGGAAAAGTTACAAAACCCCCCCTTGTGGTTTGGTCTAACCTACAGTTTGCCCAATTTATTTTGAGAAACCTACACTTTGCCACCTATATTTTTTACACTATCTGATAATAACTTCTGAAACTATATTTAAACTATACAATAATCTTACAGTAATTTTAGTCTCTCCAGTATTTTTTTATAGTTAATAGACATTTTAAACTATTAGTTTTTCCTTTTTTTAAATGTACTTTCCCATCTGTAATTATATATCAGTATTTTTTAAAAGTCTGTTGGCTATAAAAAAAAATAAAAAATCTTGAAATTATTAGAACATTATTATCATATAGTTTAAATACAGTTTTAGAAGTTGTTATTAGGCAGTGTAAAAAATATAGGGGGCAAAGTGTAGGTTTCTCAAAATAGAGGAGGCAAACTGTAGGTTAAACCAAACCATAGGAGGGTTTTTGTAATTTTCCCTATTATATAATGATTTATGAGTAAATTGCATCTTTAGCCTGTAACCTTTTTTATTATACCATTTTGGACCTTTATCTCAAAACTTTGCATAAAACATCTTAACATCGTTTAAGTATTCCGTTTTGAACATTTCATTAATTTGAGACTGTAGAGTTGGATAGAAAAAAAGCTAAAAATCTAGTTTTAACCCCTAAAAATTCTATTTTTATCTTAAAAAACTTAAAGTTTTCTTATCTAACAATTAAACCACAATTTCTATAACTCACCACACGCACTTCGCTTTCTAGAACCTACATGTTATCACATTATTTACTTGCCTGGCTGTGTCTGATGATACACTGCCACTAAATGTTGCTCCCAGAACCTACATGTTATCACTTTATTTGCTTTACTTACAGAGTAAGTAGACAAAACCTTTCATTGCACAACATTGCTACAAGTTCCCTTCCTGGTTCATGTTCATGGTGCTAGATTTTATAGTGTGGGACCAAATTGAAACAGAATAACTAGTTTAGGGACAAACCATGCTTGCCAATTTTATTTGTTTGTCACTGGCTGGTTAGCTGGTCTTCGTCTTCAGCTTTCTGCGCCTCTCGCGTGGGAAGTGATCTACAACCTTTGTCCGTCGTTGTAAGCTTTTACCACTGCCGATCACCCAGATTTCTCTCAACTTGGACTTATTTGCCAGTGATCGCTGAGGGAAATTAATCCTCTTACAACGAATCGCTTCAATGTCGCTCTTGAATCAGTTGTTCAATAGAGGCGTCTTCGCTGCGAAATGGTCAGCTTCTTTTCTCCCTCTCTCGCTCAACTTGATTTTGGATCCAGAATCTGTTTATATTGCGTACAATTCATTGTTGTTTCAATGGAAGGTAGGATTGTGTTGCGGAAATTTATATCAAATTTGTTTGTTCTGGGCTCTTGATAAATGAGGGTTTAGGTTTGATAACATGATTCAATGGGTGATTTTTCAGTAAAACCTGCTTGACCTTGGCTGTATCACGCATCAAATTGTTGCAAAATAAGAGGGATTTACAGCTGAAGCATATGCGAAAGGAAATAGCCCAATTTCTGCAGGCTGGCCAAGAAGCCATAGCTCGAATTCGGGTACCCTTTTCGTCAGTGTTCTTGAAGATTAGATGATCAATATCCACGATTTGTGTCTACTTACAATCTTTTAATGTTTTGCTTTCGTTTCTACTGGTTTAGGTAGAACATGTAATCCGAGAGCAGAATATAGGGGCTGCATATGATGTACTGGAGCTCTTCTGCGAGTTTGTTATAGCACGCATTCCAATTCTTGAAAGCCAAAAGTAAGTGAATTGATAGGGGATGATGTTGATGCATAGCATTGCAGATAAATTGTATAGCTCACTCTGAACATCAGAACACAGCTGCATAGATGGGACTTTTTGGGTTCCTAACATTTTACAACCATCTTACTCTTGTCCTTATGTAATTCTTGGCTATCTTTTCCCCGTAAATGTTAAATCTTGAGTCTTGAGAACCTATGATACCTGAGGAGGACAGGCTTATCATTAGGGTTTCTTACAATCAAATTTCTGTTAGTAAATTTGTGGAGCAAGTAATATGTGATTTACCTCCAATGAAACGAAGAACTAGAAATGAAGTTGAGTGGAGCAGACCAGATTTCTAGTAAATATTGTTCTTCAGATAGCCATGCTATTTTAACTAAATAAAACTAGGACCCACTTCTGTCATAGATTAACTGCTGTAAAGATAAGAATGCCAACTGCTGAGACCTGTCCACACCTGATCAGCAGCCTGTCATGTTTCAATTTTGTCTCTTGAACTTGGAGATTCTGTCTTGGTTACATTTTGCTCTCCAGAGCACTCCTTTTGCCATCCAAATGCTTTACATTTCTTGAAAGGCGAAATGCCTGATCATTCTTCAACATAAGCATTTCTTAACCACCAGATTCCATTAAATGATGGTATATAATTGGTGTTAAGCAAATGGGAAAAAATGGTATCTTACATTTTGCAAGACATAGAGTATCATCTTTGCTACAGTTATCAATTCTAGTTCATGGTTCACAACCCTTCAAAAGTTTTCATGTCTACTTGCATATGGATTAAGAAGTAAAGTTGATCCTACCATTTGTTGACCTTGTGATGTAACTTGTAAGGCATATGAAGTGTTCTTGCAGTTAGAAAATTATGCGAACATTAGCCACAGTTGATTTTCTGTTATAAGTGACTAGAAAATTCTGTTAGTATTCTCTGTGATAGTGATAGTGGTGAGGATTTCTTAACAAAAAATAAAATGCTACAAGAACAGCAAACTTGAAGGATGTAGAAGAATTCATAATACTGGTTTATTTATTTGATTTGTTGCATTGTTTCTCTTTTCTGCTAAAACTTTTGGTTTGTTAGAAGGATAAAGTAGAACAGAAACATGTAACTGTGGAAAAAGAAGTTAAAGTGGAAGAAATTAGAGAAAACATTTTTCAACAAAATCAACTTGAATTCCAAAATATTTATGTTCAAGTTCTTAATGCTAAAGAGGTAATCGTGTTTCGTGTGGCTACCAATAAGTTTCAATTAAAAGGTCAAGAAGTTTCCTTCACAAAGTGTAGCTATGAAAAGTTCTATCATTGTAAAAATGTTCTGCTTCTGATCGAGTATTTCAATGGTAGCTCTGGCAGTTACTTTTAAAATTGTGGATTCCTTCATTCCATCATACTCTTAGAGGCATTGAATTGTGATTCTTCTTTTCTTGGCACATAACAGGGAATGTCCATCAGAAATGCGAGAAGCTATTGCAAGCATAATTTTTGCTGCTCCTAGATGTTCAGATGTTCCTGATTTGCTGCATCTTAAGAATCTATTTTCTTCAAAATATGGGAAGGAATTTGTAATGGCTGTTTCTGAGCTTCGACCAGACTCGGGTGTCAACCGTACAGTTAGTATCCCTATATATCTTTTGGTACCAGCATGTCCATCGTCTGTAGGTTTGTAGCATTTATGTTTTGTCACTTCTTGTCTAGATAATTGAAAAGCTTTCAGTCAGTGCCCCTTCACCAGAGTCAAGGCTGAAGGTGTTGAAGGAAATTGCGGAAGAGTACAGTTTAGAATGGGATAGTTCCAAAACTGAAGCAGAACTGAGCAAAAAGCATGAGGATCTGCTGGTACTCTTGCGAACATATTTTTTGACTTTGCTTTCTAATGTATACACTTTACGTTCTGGTTTCAACATATGTTGTCTGACAACAATTTTCCTCGAAAGTATCTTTTTCCTTGTGTTAGGGTGCATTGTTTAGTTACTGCACAATATTTGATCCTGTTTCATTTGTGCTCTTTACTTAGGTGGTGCAAAATGGGTTCAAACTTCCATGGACTTCATTTTAGAAATTTTTGGCTTCATGACATAAGCATATATTGAAATTCTTCAATTTTCATAGCCTTTATTCCTGTGGACCGATTATTTTTCTATGGTCTGTGATATTTTTAATTATCTCGTTACTGTGCATTTTTAGAACCTTATGAATGGACATGGGTGTTGAATGTTGTAGAGTGGATCAAAGCAAATATGCGCAGAAGCTGTGCCCGCTGCTCAAGCTCAGACCCAACAGAGCTCAGCTACAAATTCACTATCTAATGGATTAAATTTTACTACACCCACCACACATGTCAATCCAGCACGTCAAAAGTTCACTTCTCCCGGCATTGTGAGGAATGTTACCTTGGATGGCACCAATGAAATTGAACCATCAATCAAAAGTTACACAGCCAGTGCAACTAATGAATCTAAAAGGGAGACAGTGTCGCAGCCATCTGACGTGTTGGAAATGGCTCGAGCAGCCATTGCTTCTGCAGAGCGTGCATCTGCCTCTGCTCATGCTGCCGCTAAGCTGGTGAATGCTAATTTTGGTGCCTTAAAGCCAGATGGAACATTGTTGTCGTAGAAGGTGAGGCTGTTCACTCATTTCATTTGTTCTCATCATGCGAACCTGTACTACTTGTAATGTAAAAGGGAAACTTACAATTACCTCTTGAGGTTTATCCTAACCAACAGTTTGTCCAATTTATTTTTAAAAACCTACATTTTACTCCCTGTATTTTTTATACTGTTTAATAGTAACTTCTTTAACTGTAATTTAAATTATACGGTAGTTATTTTTCAGTAATTTTAATCTTTATAATATTTTTTTTATTGTTAACGGATATTTTAAATTATTAGTTTTTCCTTTCTGTAAATGCATTTTCCTCTCTATTAATGTATATTAATATTTTTTAAAGATTGGTTAGTTATTAAAAAAATATAAAAAATCTTAAAATTATGGGTCATGATTATTAGATAGTTTAAATTAGGGTTTTAGAAGTTTTTGTCGGATATTATATAAAAAATAGAGAGTAAAGTATAGATTTTTTAAAATAAATGGGGCAAAGTATAGGTTACATTAAATTATAAGGGGGTTTTTGTAATTTTTTCTAATGTAAAATCATGGCACAGTTGGATTGCCGATATGTGCAAGTTGATATGGTTCATCGACCGGACGTTAATTGTGTTCTATTGGGTTCAAAAATCACTGTAAATACTCGGTTCAAGAGTTCTATTAATGACTGGAGTTTTACATGTATGTTCATGTAGTTTACATAAATTACAAATATTGCCATGAAAATACAGGAGATGAGGCAATTCCCCATCACACGATATGAAATACTGGCGTTTGAACAGCGGTTTAATATATGAAATTCTCACTGGCTGTTAAGTCAATATTAAGCACTTTTTTCCTCCAGGTGCTGTAACTTGCAATATTGGCTTCACATGGAGTACATTTTAAATGTTTGTTAGCTTTAGAGCTAATTTATTTTAATTTAAGTTAACTGATTTATTTTTATTTTTATATATTTTTTGTTTAAAATCAATTTCATTTGGAAACAAATATTATGTAGATGCAATAATCCATTTGAAAGTAAATTTTTTTGATATTGTTAAATTTTTATGAATTTTTTATTTTAATGTCTTAAACAAAAAAGATTCATAAAAATTTAGTAAGATTATAAAAATTGTATTTCCAATATATTATTGTAGCTACATAATATTGATTTTTAATTAAAATTAGTTTAGGGTAAAAAAGACGTAAGAATGAAAATAAGTCATTTTGAAGACAATTGACTTAAGTTGAAAATATTATTGATGATATGCAAAGTAAGTAGGGTTAATTACAATTTGTCCCTTGAGATTTAGGTAAAATTATACGTTACCGTCTCCTATTTTTAAAATATACATTTTATCCTTTGCATTTTTAAAAAATAATATTATTTTAAAAACTAAAAGAAATACAAAAAGAAAAAATTGATAATTTGGAATGTCCATTAACTGTAAAAAAAATACCATACAGATTGAAATTATTGGAATATGAATACCGTAATATTTAAATTAAGATTTCAAAGTTGTTGTTGGTCTATATTATAAAGGTAAGGGGCAAAGTGCAGATTTTTTAAATGGGAGTAGGTAAAGTATAATTTTACCTAAATCTCAAGAGGTAAATTATAATTATCCCAAATAAATAAATTAGACATGTCTGTTCAATTCTACCTTAGTACCTTCTAGCAACTAGTAGAATTTATAATAATGAACGTATGAGGATTCATAAATTTTACATAGTGTGAAGAGTATAGTTGGAAGAATATACGTATAATTAATTAGTGAAAAGTAACAAACATTTTACAACACAAAAAAAAAAAAAAAAAACAGAAGAAGTGACACATTTTAAGACGGATAGATTATCTTTTTTTTTTCTTTTCTGAAATTGGATTATCTTCGTTTTTTTTTTCTATACTCACTCTGAAAAAGTTCTTGTATGATGCTGAAATAATAAACATGACGATAAACATTAATTTGCACTATTTATCTAGATATCACTCTCTTATACGGTCTAAACGTATCATACACTCTCTCATTCGTTATTCACCTTTAATTCATCGGCTCCTTGACGATAATTTAGGAAGCTTATTCACCGCAGCTGGCGGGTTTAAATGCTAATTATTACTAGTATGCAATTTTAGGGCATACACGGGGGAACTAAAAACACTACTATGTGGTGACAATAAAGGTACGTGAACATAAATGTATTAAATTCATGTGTTTCCTTTTACTATTTGTCATTATGGAAAAATAGTACTACTGCGAGTAATAAATAAATCTGTAATACACTGAATGACAAAGGAAGGTTAAAAAAGACCATTTTTTGTTTTTTTGTTTTTGGTAAAGGGATCAGATTAAAGCAATATATTTTTTTTAACAGAAAGGAGAACGCAAACAAATGGAAACTAGACATGGAGTCATTTAACTCCCTACACGTCTACCATCAGATGATACGCTAAAGCACTTGGCAGTCTCGTGAATGTCTTGCATCCAAATTGAAGAGAGTGTCTGATATTTGCTAGGGCATCGTCACATTTATTGCCTTCCCTTAATACATGTTTAATGTGAGGGACTCCATCAAAAGGATGGTAAAATTTGACTCAGCCTGAATACCTGATCCGATCAATTAGAATCTAAGTCTGATTCGACCCAATTTAACCAGAAAAATTAATACCCTGAACTTGAGTTCAACTTGACCTGAACTCAAAAAGACCCAATTTTGATTTAAATTAATATAAAATATATAAACAGCAAAGACTTTAAAAAAGTTATGATTTAATATATATGAATAAGTTTCTTTTATTCTGTTGATCTATTTTGTGTTGTAGAGTAAACGAGTAAAAGCTATGAGAAACAATTAGTGAAACGGTGATAGAGAGACAAGAATAATTAGGTTTTAAAAATTATAATACTCCTTCTATCCCATATTATAATATTTAACTTTTTTAAATAATTTGAATTGAATGTATTCATATTACTTCATTTATCTCAAATTTTTTGCATCATTCTTATTTTAACAATTAATTTATAATTTTTGTTTTCAACATTTTAATATATCAATAAAAAAAGGTATACATAAATGATAAAACAAGGCCTATAATTTTTAAACATATATTTTTTAATTTTTTAATAAATAATAATATAAATAAATTCAAGTTAAATTAGTCAGAAAAAGTTAAATGGAGCAAAGAAAATGGGATGGATGAAGATTATTTGTTAGAAAAAAATTTAAAAATTATATATTTAGAAACTATAGTTCTTTATATATTATTTATTATAATCATTTTACATTTATATACTAAAATGTTAAAATAAAAAATTATATATTAATTGTTGAATAGTAAATGTTACAAAGAATTTGGCATAGAAGGAGTATTTTATTAAATAAATTATATATTAATATATCTTCATAAATTTTATATTATTTTTTATATTCAGTTAAATTAAATTTTAATCAAAATTAAACAAAAAAATGAATCAATTTAGTCATTTTGGCTTATGCATCAGTAAACTGAACAATCAAGTTGAATATGGTCTAAGATCAGATAACCTGACTTGATTGGATCTGAAGTAAAATAAACCAAGTTTGACCTAACCCGAACCCAAATGCATACTAACCTGATTAAACCTGAATCTGAATGACCTAACTCAAATTTGATCCAACCCACACAATTACCATTCCAAAATGCAATCTTGGATAGGCACGCTATAAAAATTAACATTTTTTGTGATCGAACACTATTATTGTTTCAGATAAAGTTAGGGCATTCAAAGCGAAGTTGATTCGGATCGCTCACATATATAGCAGGTCACTATCATGCATGGCCCAACTTGAGCATACATCAACCCACAAGTTGCAAGCCGAAGACGAAGGCTAGGAGAGTCGAATTTAAGACTATAGGCTAATGGATCATAACCTTAACCTTTCTTAGGCCTTAAACTTGTCAAATTTTTCTATTGGAATTTAAAAAATTTTAATTTTTTAAAATGTATCAGTATATAATTACCGACCAATATGTTGGCTTCAGAAAGTGCTAATTTATAGGACCAAATTCCACGATTAAAAGCTTTATAACACATTTAGGAAGTAAAAAATTTTAGGGCTATTTATTCCGTCATAGCTTTTAAGACTTATTTAGAAAAATAAAAAATTTATCAGTAAAAATAAAAATGTAAAGATAGATAAAATTCTAAATATAAAAAGTGGGATTTTCCCAGTAAATAAAATTCTAAGTATATATAGCATAGGCGGAGCCTGAGGAGACACCTGGAAGTCTAGGATCTTGAAATGCGAATGAGCGACATATGATGGAGGAGTTTTGTTCTTGTCTGATTTAAAGATGTCTGAAGAGTTGGAGCTGTGTCATCAAAGTGTGGCAGCATCAGGACACACTAGCCTAGGCTGCCCTACCCTAGGGTTTCCCTCCCCAGCTTTAAAGCGCACAAATCATCAATACCACTCCCGGCAAACAATACTCACCTTGCCTTTCCCCTACTTTGCAATTTGCATGCATTTCTGTACTCTTTTTTTTTCCATTAAAAATAATTTACCATTTTTATTAATTTCTTATTTAAATTTAATGTCATTTAAATTTTAATATTTCACCTGATTAATTTTTTAATGATTTTTTTTCGTATATCCAACTAAAGAAATGAAAAATCAATAGAAAATACAGAAATTTTTAAAAATAATCTTTAGACTTTTTTAAGTGTAAAGTTTTAATTTGTATATAGGCTGAACAAGTAATCACTATATATATATCAGAAAATCACAAATTAGTAACTAAACACACCTAAAAATAAAAATTAACCAGTCTAATTACTCATGATCCGTAACAATATTTGTTGGTCGTCCTACATTCTTATCAACGGCGTGGCTATCTTGATTCAAGGGGCCTTATCTCTGATCAACTGCATACCCACAATAACTTACAATTATGATGGACAATACCTTCGTCATTTTTAATTCAACAACAACAAAAAAAAGGAATTTATTGGTGGAAATTAATCATAATAAATTTAGGTTGTGATTAAGGTGATTGCGAGACTAATTAAGCTTAAGCTGTGAAAAAAACTATTGACTTGCCATTCGTCAATCCCATATTGGGTCAAATTATAGAGTCTGAATTAGAATAGTTCAAAGTACTTATAGAGAACCAAAAACAAAATGTTTACCACGCTGAACCAACGCTTGAATTTTTTTATTCCCGTTTTTTTAACAGATAATCGCGTTTGATTCACCATCTTTGTTGTATATATTATTTGGCTTCTTAATTCTCTTAATAATTTTTTTTGTCATTGAGGATAAAAAAGATAATCCCGTTTAGCAACGGAAAATATCATTTCCATCAGTTTGTGACAAATAATTTGAAGACAAATAGTCGACATGAAAGACATTAATTTGTTCCATGCTTTGGGGATGCTCCAGCCGTTGCATGACAGGAGTTAATAATGTTAATTGCTTATTACGGGTAATTAAAGTAGTCTACTCTACTGTATATGGTCTCAATTAATGTACGTTGTTCTAAAGTATTGCCTAAAAATGGTTTTACAATCGTGATTCAGAATAGAAAATGCATCTATTTTTGTGGTCATACCAGTAAGAGTTGGTCTTTTGCTACATCTTCTCAATTACTTATAATAAGCATGTGCTAGGCCTCACTTCTCATCCATTATTTCAAGTCATCTCTCAATGATAAATTATATGGATGAAGTTTTTTTTTTTTTTTTTGGAGGTGGATTCTTGGACCTTGAGTAATATTCTCCGCGGTTTTTTGGAGGTGGATTCTTGGACCTTGAGTAATATTCTCCGCGGTTTCTTTTCTAAAGTTGGGTTTTTGGATTTGGTTTCCTTTGTTCCATCTTTCACTCTAATATAATTCATGTGCTCTTTTACTTTTAATAAATTCTTTGTTATAAGATAAAAAACAAATTCAAGTATTTTTTCAGTTAAAGAAGAACCTATTCACCCCATTAGATTGGGTGTCTCTCTCTCAAATCTTGTAACTTATATAATGGTTATAGAGACACTATGTTTTTTAATGGCCCAAAAAGTACTTTAAACTTTTGATAAAAGTAAATAGTTTTTATTTTTTAGACTTGTTAAGCTACAAAATTTATTTAAAAAATTAATTATTTTCTTAAAATAGTGTTTAGATGATTATTAAACACATACAATATTAGTCTTTAAATGGTATTAGTTGCATAAAAAATAAATAAATAAATAAATATATATATATATATATATATATATTTTTTTTTTTAAAAAAAGAAACAAAACTATGCCTATCTTTTCATATTTTGACAAGTACAGATGCACGATTTTCATCAAAAGGGACCAATTCAAACCATCAAAATATTCAACTCTAATTATTTCATAAATACCGAGTTTTCCCCAATAGTTAAAGGTACAGTTTGTTTCTAAATTTCATGTATATTATTTATTATTCTTATATAATGAGTTTATTTATCCATATTTTAAATTTATTTGAAATTTTACCATTTAAGAAGTCCCAAATGAATTTTAATGTATTTTCTGTAAAAATATTATTGTTTTATTTATTTTTAACTTATCCAACCTGGAAAATAAAAAATAATTAAAAATACTTGCTTTTAAGCAAAAATATTCTAAAATTACCTTTTAAACTTCTTAAAATGTAATCTTCAATAAAGTGATAATTTGAACAAATAATTACTTTATATATAAGACTAATACACATTAATATGAAAACGAACTAGTTGCATGTAACAAATTTATTTGGATAAAAGCTGTCTAATTGGTTTAAACATGACAGATTTTGAGGCCATAAGAATGGCATATATGATCGGTTGTAAAGTGGGATCAATCCCTTTCATGTATTTGGGTCTGCCTGTGGGTGTGTGATGAGCAAATCTGTTGCTTGGAGGCCAATAGTTGATAAGATGAACAAAAAAAAAAAAGCTATCTCTCTAGAAATCAAGATGGATGTCTGTTGGGGCAAAGTTGACACTTCGTAAGTCTAGTCTCACTTGTTTGCCTTGTTACTTCTTCTCCCTGTTCCTTTGCCCACCTTCAGTTCTCAAAACACTCAAATCAATGAGGAAAAAGTTTCTTTGGGGACGTTCAAGTGGAAGCCAAAAAATTCATTAGGTAGGGTGGCATAAAGTACGTTAGATAAAAGGATGGGTGGATTGGGGATTGGTACCTTAATTGGTAGGAAGGAATCTAGCTTTTTTAGTCAAATGGTGGTGGAGATTTAAAGGGGAAGTGGGTTCTTTTTGGAGGAAAGTCATTAGTTCTATATGTGGTGAAGACAGGGGATTAGACTCCATTTCTATTTCTTCAGTTTGGGGAAAAATTGCTAGTTTAAGTGAATATTTGTTAGATAAGGGTCTTGATAGCTGTTTTGCAAGAAATCGTACCACATCCTGGATCAATTGACTTTCAGATCTAGTTTGGAAGCACTGATAAAGTCTTCTCTATCAAGTGGTTGAGCAGATGCTTGGATGCGCCAATTTTATAGCCATGTACAGCCTCAACATGCACCTGGTGGAGCAAATGGGTTCCTAAGAAAATAGCCATGTTTATTTGGTGTGCCACCAAGATTGTATTATGACGAAACTAAATCTAATCCGCAGAGGAGTCATCCTGGAAAGCTTGAGTTGTCCATTCTATGGTGAAGAACTTGAAGACATAAACCACATTTTGATATGTTGCCAAAGATCAAGCCTTGTTTGGCATTTCATATTGTGCTAGTGTAACATTCAAATGTAAATTGGTCTGGATTTGCAAGATTTCTTGAGTTTCAAACCTTTTGAATATAGGTCGCATTTCCAGTATCAAGTTTGGCAGGCAATCATTCGGGTTTCAGCATGGCTTATTTGGAATTGGAGGAATGATGTTGTGTTTAATAGCAAAATCTTCCCAACACCAAGTATCCTTTCTGAAATTCAGGTGTTGTCTTTCTTGTGGCTGAAAAATAGGTGTTCGAAGTTCTTTTATTCATGGAATAATTAGTGCATTGCCTATTACTTGCCAGAAACAGTAGTACTTAATTGAGTTTGGATTCTTTGAGGTCATTGCCAGCCACTTGCTAGTCACTTGCTATGATGTCTTTCAGCTTCATATTATGATGTAATTTGCAAGTGTATCCTACTGTTTTCTGCTTCTTATCAATAAAGTTTTCTTTGTTGTTGTTAAAAAAAAAATTTTGGACAATTTTTTTTCTTGGAGACTAGGGAATGAAAAGTCAGTCAATATCTGGTTGGATGTTAGCTAGGGAAGGAATCACTTCAAAATAGATTCCCCAAATTGTATAAGTTCTGTAGCGGGTAAGGTGGCCAAGTGTCTAATATGTTTGCTTGGGATGGAAGTAAGTAGTCTTGGATTGGACTAAAATTTGGGTATCAATGAGGAAGAGTGGGGGTAGAGTTGCAGGAATCATAGTCTCTTTTTTCTAATGTTTCTCTCAACAGGAATGCTCCAAACAAGCTTGTTTGGAATCTTGTAGCAACTACACTTTCTGGATAAAATCATTGGCAAATGAATTGGCTTCACAGGTGCTGGCAATTCCTGAATGGTCGTTTGTTATTGGTTGGAATGCTTGGTGCCGGGGACGGAGCAATGTAGGGACAGGGATGGGGCTGCTGCCCCCCTTAGATTTTTTAAAATTTTGTATTAATAGTAGTTAATATGATATAAAATTATAAAAGTTTTAAAGTTAGGTACTTATTTGTAAATTATAAAAATTAATAATGGGCTTTGGTGCATTTTATCCTTTTTAAATGTTTTAACGCAAACTTTCTTCTACTCGACAATGCAAATAAAAAACTTCAGTAGAGCTCTATAGGGAGGAAACATGTAAATGGCGAGCAAACTAGCCCCAGTTTATCTCTTTGCCTCATATCTATCTCCACAAAAACTTTAACGATGAGATATTGATCCACTGATGACGACACAACTTCTTCTCTCCATCACCGATCATCATCTGTCCATCTTTGCCTTCTTGTTAAGTTTTTGGAAAAGTGTTGACAACCCAACAAGTTGAGTGTTTTCTGAATTTTTCTTTTCTTTTCTTTTTTTTTTCTTTTTTTTTATTTTTATAATTCTTAGTTTCTCTCTATCAATTACTCACTCAAATTGCAAATAAGGTGTACGAATCAGTGAAGCTAAGATCCTATGTATGTATCTAAAGATTTGAATGAGTATCGTGTTAAATTTTAAGTTATAAACTTTTGAATTGAACTAAATTATTGTAGATTTTGAGTTTATTAGTTTATATATAATACTATTTGATGTTTTCTAGTATTGACCATAAATTTATACATGTTAATAATATGCCCACACCCACACCCACACCTTCGCTTCTATCCCCCTAGGCATGATTCTTAGCTACATACCTGCTTGGTGCCCATCTAAGGTTAACTTCTTACTTAGAGAGCTGTTCAAAACAAGCTGCCTATAAGGTTTAATCTGGCAAGCAGAGGCATTTTTGTAGGTGGTGTGAGTTGTTCAATGTGTGGGGGAGAGAATGAGGATGCGGTTCATGTCCTTAATTGCAGAATGTCTCATCAACCTTGGAGGGCAATCTTTTTATGGTGGGGCAGTTCCTTCAGTGGTATAGATCAGTTGCAAGGAGTTTTCAAACTCAATCCATTCTCTTTCGGATTGTCAGACCTGCACAAGTCTTGGGACATTACAGTCAAAGCATATTTTTGGTCATTGTGGCTTGCCAGGAATGAGGTAATCTCCAAAGGTCTTTGGACCTCCGAGTTTTCTCAGCAGTTCAATCTCTTTTCCTTCTTCCAGATTTCAAGAAGATCGGGTGAAAAGGATTTGCACTTGGATATACTGAGCTTCTGAATCCGTGTTTATGCCTGTAATCAGATTTCCGATAGGTGACTCTGTATAGTTCTCTATCTGTATTTCTGGTTGGATGTTGAACAGTCAGGAGGGGTGTTGTTCTGCTTTTTCTCTCCAGCATCTTGCTGGGTTTTAATATTATTCAGTCCCTTGTTGCTAATAAGAAAAATAAATAAATAAAAAAAAGCTTAGGTCCTAATTAAGATTGCGTCCTTAAGTTTCCGCGCGCATATCTTAACAATGTATCATTTTTGTCTATATCTAATCTATTCTGAGTTATACAAAATAAATAGTTTGAAATGGTGATTTTCACACATGAGTTGCATGTTTTGCCAAATTTATTCGACTATTTTTATTGTAAGGTAAGTTGTGAAATTTTCTTTCAAGTGTATTTTTAAGTTAAAACGAGACACCCATTGATATATATGCATGCTAATAATTGGATGGTGCATCTTTCGTACATGCACGTTTCACTATCAATTTTGATAATTCCTAAAATTAATGTTATATTCTTTTTATGGAGACGTAAGAAAAGAATTAAAAAGAAAAAGCAATTAATTCAAATAGATCAGCTACAAATTGGGCATTCAGAAGAAGAATGGAAACACACGGAGAAAAAAAAAAAGTCTGAAGTTTGGGGTTGGGGAGGGGGTTGGGTTAGAAGGAACATTCAGTTGAAATCCAACTTTGTTGCCCCACAAGACAAGCAGCTGGTCTGGTCTGTATCTGATCCAGTAGTCCCAGTTCCCCCCACTAATATTTGTTTGTTTAGTACAACTACTAGCACCATGTAGCAACAACACTAACAACAATAAATCCACCCCACAGCTTCATGCCAAACTAGCTAGCTCATCAGAGACCAAAAGCTGCCCCCCTATCTGGCTACCTCTCCCCTGCATCAAACCAAAACACTTGTGTCTTTCTCTTCTCTTGCATGACCCATTTGTCAGTTTGTTATGTCCCTGTCTAATTTCTCTCCTCTGGAGTTGCGTGTCCATCTCCATCAATTTGCTTCATAACCATTTGCCAAAAACAACAGATCAACCAATAATTTTTTCGAGGCAACACCAAATCTCAATTTCATGATTCGTCCGTACCAAATTCATCATCGATCCATCCCTAAAGCGTGCCTAGGCAGCTAGCCCCTAGTACTACTAACGCTACTGCTACTGGCCGAATCTTGTTCCAATCTGGCTCGGCCCCGTTGGGAACCCGTGCCCCACCGGTGCACCGATGCAGGTGTAGCTGCTCGGCTCCGCGTTGGGGGCACCCATGTAGGATAGGTTTGGGGCGGTAGTGGCGCCGCGGAGGACGTGGCCGACGTAGTAGTCGTTGATGGGGTAGAGGCTGGAGGGCGACGGGTAGAGCGGCGGTTGCGTGGGCGTCGGCGTGGGGATGAGGGTTGGCGAGGCGCCAGCTGAGGCGAGCATTCTTGGTGGATAGACTGCTGGCCTGAACTGGAGGGTCGGATCTCCCATGTTGGTTGTTGGATAGCTTGGAATGTGACACCTGCTCGCCATGGTTGAAACAAAACAAATTAATAACGCTAATATTTCATGCACCCAAATAAAAATCTTAAACTTTTTAAATTCTTAACAAACTTTTTACGTCTATGTGCATCTGGAGCATAAAAAAGCTGGAGCAACTGAGCAAGAAGAAAAAAAGGCTAGAAAGAGAGAGAGGTGTACCCACCCGAGGTGGCCCTGAGCGGCGGCTAGGTTATCAGAGTTGAAGACCAGCTGACGAGCTCGGTTCAGTGTCTCTGTCTCCCTCTCTGTCCAGATTAGAACACAGAATCAAACCAGAACATCAAATCTTACAATTTGAAAAGATTGGTCACCAGGAATTTCAGCAACACCAGATCAGACCAGACAACAACTTATTATAATTACTTGGACATGACCAGTTATTTGTAACAACAGCAGCCACGTTCGCTTAGTTTCTTTCAAAATTAAAGAGAGAGAGAGAGAGAGAGAGAGAGAGAGAGAGTTTATTTTGATTTACTGGTAGTACAGAACAGTATATTAAAGAGGAGATAGATAGAGTAGATGTAGTCGTAGACAGTGGACAGGAGTAGTATGGGGTTGGTTACCTTGTCTGTGGCGATTCATGTGTCCCCCGAGGGCTTGAGATTTGCAGAACTTGAGGGAACAAAACCTACACTCGTAGACCTTCTCCCTCTCATCTTTCCCATCCGCCTTCCCGTTCCCGCCGTTTTTCTTTCTCCTGTACCCTCCTGCACATTTTATTTTATTTTTCCAACCATCAAAACCACGCACCTAACTCCTATTGGAAAACCTATACTTGCAATTCCTAGCTTAATTATTCATTTCTCAATTTCCTATTTCCTTCTTCTTTTTGTTTAAAAAAATATATATTTCCAAGAAAATAAAACCTTTTTTTCTCTCTTACATCTAACTATAAATCAAGGCTATATATATACACAACAAAAACAGTAGTATTCCTCTAATTATTGGCTGCCCCAAAAGCATAATTTCATGATGATGAAGAAGAGAAAACAAAGGTGCATATACCAGAAGAAGAGTCATGATCAAAAAGGATTTGTCTTCCATCTCTAGAAAACTGGTCGTCTGGGAAGTTGTTGAGGTCTAGAGGACTGGTGTTATCTTCTTCAGGTCTCCTGCAATAATTAACAAAAGAAAAAAAAGTATATAGCGACACAGACAGAAGATATGCTGAAGGAAAACACAAATAGACCAAAATAGAATAAGGAGCCAGAGAAAGAGAGAGAAGCTTGAAAATTATTGAAGAGAAGGGTTGAACAAGGAGTTGTAAATAGTGTTGGGAGACCTACATGGTTTGATGGTACCCACTTGGTGAGAAAAAGTAAGTGACGGAAATGATCTGGAGGTGAGCAACACACAAAAACAAGTGAGGCTGGGTTTAGAAGGACTTGTAGTTTGGGACTGGCAATATAGAGGCTATAGCTGAGTTGAAGGTGGAGATAAAAAAGAGGTGTTTGAAAGTTCTCTATCAGTTTCTCTGCCACCTCTCTGCAGTCTCTCTTTCTCTCTCTACATTCTCTCTCTACGTTTCAAAAGTACAGTATAGTAGTAGCGTAACTAGGGTCAGGGTCCCCCAATCTCGTGACATTAAAAAGAAGGGCAATGCGAGAACGGGATACACACACACACTACTTGGTAAGGGTAATTGGAAGGCCCTTCTCTTGTAGCACAATTTTTTCGTGCTTTTGGGATTATCTCTATCTCTATATTTGCTTATGGATGCAGGTCACATAAATCATGTAAATTTGTGTATCTAATTAATGATTCGATTTTCACGCTAAATTCCCAACACACTTTTATCCAGGCATGATTATTGCTTTTTACTGGTTGTTCATATTTTTTTTTTATACATTACAACTTGGGCACTTTAGAGATGGAATAAACGAGATCTGTTTAGTGCAGGAAGTAGAAATATTCAGTTAGACTTGATATATAGGGGAGATCCAGGTATTATCTTATTTGCGGGTAGATAATAGATGTTCGAAAGTGAAATGTTTCTGATGTAACTGGGTAAGAAATTCTAGAGAATTATAGTGAAATGTTTCTTGCTAGATTTGATATAAATTTTCTATCATATTAATGCAATTTTGTGTTTTTTGGTGTTAAAAATAAAACAGTTCATTTTTCTATCAAATCTTTAATGTATATGTATGATACACACACACACACACACACGCACACACACACACACACACACACACATATATATATATATAGTATACTTAAGTTGCCTAGCACACACACATGAAGATCGGGTCGTAGACTAATTCACATGCAAACAATCATATTACATTATTGATGAGGGTTCAAATCCTGACTTGTGAAACAAGGGATTGTTTTTCTTTACAGCGAGTGGGCAGGTTAGCTAGATTGGGTGGGGTAGGATATAGAGTATATTAGAATAAGATATAGAATATATCTTGTAACTCCTCTATCATAGTACCAAAAAATACACGCACATGCATATTCTATGAGGTTATATATATATATATATATATATAAATTTACCAATGAGGATTTCCTATTTGGTTGGCAAAAAAAAATAAACAAAATTATTGCCCTTAACGTATCGGCCCTAGCAAACTCACAATTATATTTTAGTTTCAAATTGACTGGGTTATTTCATGTAACTAGTTGCGGCCTAACTAAAGAAAAACTAAAATATACCCTAATTAAATATTGTAGATACATATTTCACTACAAGGATGAAGATTATTTGCTACAACAATTTCCTACGAAAAAAATGTAGGAAATTATTCGCACAAAAACCGTCGAACAAAAAATTACGTCCGACGCTTTTCATGCAATAAATTTGTGACACAAAAAACCATAGGACAATTGTCAGAGTAAGATGGCGGGAAATAATGGTGCCAAACCTTCCGACGCTTTTGATGTGAATTAAATGGGTAAGGACCACATATGTAGGAAAAGCGTCGGATAACATATCCGACGCTTTTCCTGCATTTTTTTTCCTACGGTTTTGAGACAAAAAAAAAATGGGTGTCTTAAAAATGTAGGAATTTTAATCCTTCGATTTTCCTACAGTTTATTTTTCCTACATTTTTTTGACGTAAGTTACTACAAATTTTCTACACTATTCTTGCAGTTTAACTTTTCATATATACCTACGATATTGCTACAGATTTTGCTTATAAATACCCTCCCACCCCTCTTCTCCAGCTCGTCCCAGCCACAATTTCGACATCCATTTTCACTTCCGCTTCAACATCTTCTTCAGCTCAATAGAGGTATTTAAAATTAATTTAGAGGTTAGTGATTTAAATGTTAATTATTTATTTTTTATAAGATATACTTATGTTGTTTTAGGTAGCTGACTTTAGAGGTTAGTGATTTAAATGGTAATTATTTATTTTTTATAAGATATACTTATGTTGTTTTAGGTAGCTGACTTATCACAGCATGTTGTTGCATAATAAGTATTTATTTATTATACCTTAGATTCTCCATCCATGATTGTGTTGATGACAAATATAATATTGGTCCGATTCAGATTGTTGGCAAACAAAATGTATTGGATTAAGTTATATTTGTAATTAACATAATCATGGATTGTCCAAGTTGGACAGTTGAAAGTTGTATAAGCAGTATTTCAGTTAATGTGTTCCTGTCGTAGTAGCAGTTTGTGAATTTTGGTAGAGTATTTCCCAAATTGTTCCCGTCGTGTGTTTCTCAATAAGTTGATATTGTTGAGAAACACTGTGAATGGGAACTGAAGGGAAATGCTGCCGAAATTTACATAAAATGCTACTAACATGGAACAGTTAAAATGGTTTACTGCTTATACAACTTTCAATGGAGTAGGGCCCTTACCTTAATGGAGTAGGTAGTTTAGTTATGGAAGGTTGACATGTATGCATGACATATATAAGTAATTCATTTACATTTTCATTATATTTATATTATATGAAATGTAATAAATTTATTACGTATTTATGTTGAGGGTTTTTACTGTCCATTTTACAAGGGAACCAAAATGGCTGCTAATGGACGTAAGTGGATGTACCAGAGGACAGATACAAATGGATATATGAATTCTGCATTTATGGCTGGTGTTAATGAGTTTTTATAGTTTGCATTTAGTGGGAAGGAGTCAGAAATGATTAAATGCCATTGTCGTAAATGTAATAACAGATTTTATAGAATAGAGCTGAAAATGAGAGAGCATTTGTTTCGATATGGATTTACGCCAAACTATTACATATGGCACTGTCACAATGAACAATATGATAGCAATCTGCACAATTTCAGTATGACCCGTAGCTATTTTCCATCGCAGTTATATGGAGGGATAAGTGGAAAATCAAGTAGTGTAAATGCGTATGAACAGATGGTATGTGAATCAATGGGTCCGTTATCATCGAATGTAGGATCTGAAAATAGTGAAAGAATGTTGGTGGATGAAGAGTTTATCGATGCTAATGTCGAAGAAGCTGATAATGGCAGTGATAATAATGATAATGTGTTCGATGTGTCTGAAATGAGAGAGGGGTTACCTAATCCGACCGCACAACAATTTTATAATTTGTTGGATGATGCAAATGCACCATTGTGGGATGGGTGCACTAAACAAACACGATTGTCTGCAATGACCCAATTGTTAAGTTGCAAAAGTGAGTTTAATATGACAGATCGTTGTTTCAATAGAGTACTGGAGCTTATGAAAGAAATGTTGCCTGAAAGTAATAGACTCCCATCCACCCTATATGATGCGAAACAACTCACAAAAGGACTTGGGTTGCCATATATAAAAATTCATGCATGTGAGAATAACTGTATGCTATTCTATCGGGAAGATGAGAAATTAACACATTGTCGTGAATGTGGAAGCAGTAGATATAAAGAAAGAGTAACCTCCGGAAGAAAGATGTTGATTCCCAAAAAATTGTTACGGTATCTACCAATAACAAGCAGGTTGAAGCGCTTGTACATGTCATCAAAAACAGCGACTCACATGACTTGGCATGCTTATAATAAATCATGCAATGATGGAAGTATGGGTCATCCATGTCAGTCTGAAGCGTGGCGTCACGTAGATCGAACATTCCCATCATTCGCTGATGAAATTAGAAATGTTAGGCTCGGATTGTGTACCGATGGATTTAACCCGAATAATGTTGTTGGTGGAACATACACGATATGGCCAATCTTTATAGTTGTTTACAATCTTCCGCCAGAACTGTGTATGAAAGAACCCTTCATCTTTATGACTCTCCTAATTCCTGGTCCTAGAGCACCAGGACGCAACATTGATGTATTTTTACGACCATTGATTGAGGAGCTCAAAACTTTATGGTCGGAAGGGGTTGTTACATGGGACAGTTATCGACAACAAAATTTTCTTATGAAGGCATGTTTATTATGGACAATTAATGATTTTCCTGCACTAGGAAACCTTTCAGGTTGGAGTACCCATGGTAAGCTTGCGTGCCCATATTGCATGGATGAAATTGACACATTTATGTTGAAGAAATGCAGAAAGCCATGTTGGTTTGATTGTCACAGGGTTTTTTTACCGCATAATCACACATTCCGTTCGAATGTAACATCGTTCATCCCAGGGAAGAAGGTTAGTGCTGTCGCTAGTCCATATAAGTCAGGTGAGGAAATACATGCTATGTTGGTTGGGTATTGTTTTCCTCCGTTTGGCTCTTCATATGATAAACACCGAGTTGCGGGGTTTGGAGAGTGGCATAATTGGTTAAAGCGGAGTATATTCTGGGAGTTACCGTACTGGAAGCATTTGCTAGTTCGCCATAATTTGGACGTCATGCATATTGAAAAAAATTGTTTCGAGAATATTTTTAATATTGTTATGGATATACGTGGGAAAACAAAAGATAACTCCAATTCTCGCCTTTCGCTTCAGGAGTTAAAAAATATGCGGCGTGAACTACATTTACGAAATATTAGGGGGAAATGTGTAAAACCAAAAGCATCTTATACATTGAGTCGGGAACATATAAGAGAAGTTACTTTGTGGCTGAGAACGATAAAGATGCCTGATGGGTATGCCTCGAACTTGGGCCGTACGGTTAACTTGAGTGACGGTACATTCTATAACTTCAAGAGCCACGATTGTCATGTGTTAATGCAGAGGTTGCTTCCTATTGCATTACGTGGGTATATGCCAGGTCCTATATGGGAGACGATTTCTGAGTTTTGCTCATTTTTCAGAACCTTATGCACAAGTAGGATTCGATTTGATGACATACAACAGTTGGAGCGGAATATAGTGGTTACCATATGTAAGCTAGAAAAGATATTCCCTCCTGCCTTTTTTGATTCGATGGAAAATCTTGTTATCCACCTCCCTCATGAGGCAAAGTTGTGTGGTCCAGTTCAATTTCGATGGATGTATCCATTTGAAAGGTACTTTTTTAATTTGCATTCATATTTCTGTCAATAATTTTCATATATTATATGTCAATAATTTTTGCATATTATATGTCATTAATTGTTATATTTTTTTAACTTGGCAGACTAATGCGGTCATTGAAACGAAAGGCTAGAAATAAAGCTGCAATTGAAGGTTCAATTGTGGAAGCGTACTTGGTCCAGGAAATGTCTACATTCTGTAGCCATTACTTTGAAGTAAATATTCCTACACGGTTAAACAGGATCCCACAAAATGACGATATTGATATTCCTGTGGCTGATGTCGAGGGTCAATTGTTATCTATCTTCAATACAAGATGTCGTAACATACCCAACTGCAGGCGACAACGCTTACTTGATCCCACTGAGAAACATCAAATGCATATCTACACTTTGCACAATTGCAATGAGATTATACCAATTGTCAGGTGACATATATGTAAACAACTGTGAGAGTTTTTATATCAATCTGATTGCTTTAATTCATTATTGACTAGTTATCATTTCAGGCACTTTGACTCTTATATATCAACAAGATTTCCCCAATTAGGTGAAAGTGAATTACAAAGTTATCGAGATCAACATTTGACCGAATGGTTCTCATCATACGTGAGTATCATGGCGTGATAATTTTTATGTTCCTAATTATGTTCTGTTTGAATATACTGTGCAATTATGTTATTATATTAACTTTATATTTTCAGGTTAACCGTTTCAAGGATAAATTAGATCCTCGTATTGTACAATTAGCCCGTGGTTCTATTCCAGTGGCCACTTCATACAATGGATGTATTGTGAATGGTTTTTGTTTCCACACACAATCCTATGACAAAGACAAAACGACACAGAATTATGGTGTTTGCGTGAAGGGTGAGACATGGGGATCCAGTGGGTATGATTTTTACGGCCTTATTGATGAGATTATACGTATTAAGTACCACGGGAGTGGGTATGAAGTCATGACGCTGTTTAAATGTACTTGGTTTGATCCGACACGTGGTGTTCAAAGTTGCGCACGTACTGGTGTTGTTGACATTAAATGGAAGTCTAGATTATCACCACCTGAGCCGTTTATCTTTGCGACACAAGCTCAACAAGTTTACTACTGTGAGTACCCTAACAAGACTTTTCATCAGTGGTGGCCGGTGGTTAAGACGAAGCCACGAGCTTTCATCGATTGTTCATCGAATAATTTTAGTATTCGATCTGAGGACAATGAGGAAATGTCTGATGAGCAAACATGTGTGTTAGAAACCACAGATGAGCCGTTCCAAGAAGTGATTTCAAGTGAAGTACCAATGGTAACAACTGATGGCATTGCCCTTGATGAGATTAACATACTTGTCGATAGAACGTGTTATCCTGAAATCGTGCAACACATGGATCAGAACATCGAGGTCACACAAGCCGATGGGGATACATCAGATGATGAAGCATCGCTCGATAGTTTAGAGTCAGATGAAGGCGAGGATGTTTGATTAAGTGTAATTGTTCAAAACATCTGCATGTTTTATTTGAAATCGTAATATAACTTTGAATGCATTTATGTTTTGGACAGAAAAGAAAAAAAATTTATGAAATTTAATCATCACATATCTAATTACCTGTGTCGTTGAAATGAATATATCAATTTTTTTTCTTACAAAAAATTATTGCATGCTATTAAAAAAAAAATAATAATGTTAATAAATTTGGGAGATTCAATCTGACCATATTCATTAAATCCATAAATTTAATTTCCAAATATAAATATTTTCATTTATTCATCAACTAAAAAAAGTTAAATAATTAACTTCCAAACATAGTAATTAGTTCATATATATACACATTATAAATTATATATATATATATATATATATTTGATATTCCCTCCGTCCGACGGTTTTAAGTTAGTACTAAAAAATCGTAGGAAAGATGTAGGAATATATCACCTAGGGCAATGTGATGTGCGATGGTTTTGAGTTAATATTTAAAGTATGTAGAAAAAGTGTAAGAAAAGACCGACGGTTTTCACACAGTTTTAAAAAATCGCAAGAAAGATGTAGGACTATAATCACCTAGGGCAATGTGATGTGCGACGTTTTTGAGTTAATATTTAAAGTATGTAGAAAAAGTGTAGGAAAGGACCGACGGTTTTCACACATTTAAAAAATCGCAGGAAAGATGTAGGACTATAATCACCTAGGGCAGTGCGCTATCCGACGGTTTTGAGTCAATATTTCAATTAAGTAGCAAAACTGTAGGACAAGGCAGCTGTCATAAAACCGTAGGACTAAAGCTGGTAATCCGTAGGAAGGAAGGCGGGAAGCCAATTAATGGCGGGAAGGTTAAATTTTTCGTTTCCTACGCTTTTCATGCATTTTATATTTTTCGTAAGAAAACCGTAGGAAAATTTGCTACGGTTTTCCTACAGTTTTGAAAAGTGCAGGAAAATCGTAGGTCAAATAGGTAGCTTAATCGCCAGATCTTCCCTTTAAATTCGTGGGAGTTCTTCAGTTTTCACCACTCCATTCCTTCTATTCTGCGACGCCCTCTTCCAAACCCACTCCCAAATTCCCCTCCAGAGCTACTTAAACTAGGTATTTTTAATTTTTAAGTAGTTTTTCATATATAATTAATGTTTGTTATTATATATAGTTGTTGTTTACATATATAATGCATGTATTGCATGTTATATTTTTCAAAGCCAGTTTTTATATTATATGTTTTAGGTAATTTTATATATGGTGTTAGTAATATGTATGTGGTTAGTTATAAATAATTTTTTATGTAATAATGGTAAGTTCTATTTGTACAAAAGCATGTTACTATATATGTGGTTAATATAAAAAACTGTTACGTCAATAATGTTAGAGTAATATTGTTGTCACTTCAATAATGTTAGTGTAATCAGTTAAAGTTAGTACAATAATGTTACTTCAGTAATGTTAGTATAATCAGTTAATGCTAGTTTAATAATTTTATTTTATAAATAAGTATATGTCAAATAATTGGCAATTTTAAAAAGTGTTACTGCACAAATGGTATTGAAATGATGGCAATTTAAAAATTAATGAGTTTACTAAAATAATGAAAATTTAATAAGTAAATGTTAGTGTAGTAATGGTCATTTATAAATAAAAGACTGTGACGTAATGGTAATTTAGTATTACATATATATGTAATAAACATGTTAAACTTTAATTTTAGGATAGTTTGCCCCAGACAGTCTGGCTCGGGCAAAGGCCCGGCCAAGGACTTACATGACCCGCGATGTAGTAGGGTCCACGACAGCCTGCTGTGACAACTACACAGGTGTCACAGACTGAGACTCAGACCCAGGTGCCAGAGACCCTGTTGCCACATACTCAAGCTCAGACACTGGTGCCACAGACCTAGGCACAAACCCAGGTGCCATATACTCCGGTGCCACGACCTTATGTGCCCCAGACATTTGGCGCATCGAGCTTCGCATTTTAGCAGTTTCGAGACACGCAGACTGATGCGTATTACCCGGATATGATCGGAATATCCGGGTCATCTCATTACCGGCATACAGGGATCGAGCAGCCCACATGGGATGTCGATCCTAATTCATTCCTTGATCTAGATGAGATTGGTATATCTACTTATCATCTACCTAGCCTACACCCGAGTCAGCATCAGGGCAGCAGTTGCCACCTCCACCTCCGCAGCCTCAGCAACGTCCCCCGACTCTTACACTGGTGGCCCAGCCGTCGCACCTGACGCGCAGCCAGTTGATAGGACCCCATTACCTAGAAGGCGAGGCCCACGGGTAGTTGACTTACCACCACCTCCACCTCCGCAGGACCGTCCGCTGGTCGTCCCTCAAAAGTAAGTGTTTCTGACTCCTACAAAATTAATTGTGATATAATTATATGTTGTTCTTAGTTGCATCACATTATATATATATCTTATTATAATCATCATTTGTTACAGCTTACTCACTGATGACTCCGTCCGTTCCACCGTAGCCTCTATTCATGTGAAGTTGTGGGACGAAAGATATATAGCTTGGTCACATGCATCTCGAGCTGCACGAGAGGAGCACGTCACCACGTTAGAGGTAATTGGTTGTTATAAATTTTTAAACAATAGTTTGTATATGGACTAATTCATAATTTTTTTTTCTTCTTTGTGAAATTGCAGAACTACTATAGATGGGACCCCAGAGACTTCGGCCCCATCCGCCGAATTGTGTTCGACTCTATTTGCGGTCCGTGCGAAACCGCGTTTATCATTAGAGGTCCGTCGCGATTCAGCAGATCCCCAACTTTTTCGTCAACCCTGACTACAATTTACTGCGGCCACATGTTCCATCCTGCTACAGTTAGCAGGTATGAAATCAGTTGTGTGACCAGTGGGAGCAAGAGAGATGGGAAAAACTATCAGAGGTTGGTTCCCATGCCAAACACATAGCGGATAGCTCAGGCCTTGTTCCAAAGCACACGATGGGCTCAATCCCAAGCGAGATGCACTAGGATCGTATGGTACCAACTTCTCCCTTCCATACATTATAATTTTTTGATGATTTATTAATTACTTAAATTTTTAATGATATCTAAAATTGTGCAGACAAAAGCCCGAGATGGAGTTAAGCCATCATTTGATGAGTGGTGGTCTCATACTCATAGATGAAAGAAGACCGGTCAGCCCATCGATCCGATTTCACAGCAGCTGCAGGTAATAAATGTTCATTTACCACTACAAACAATGTTTTAAAAATATAATATTTGTCTTACTAACTCTAATTTCTTTTTCTTGTAGGATGAATGTGTCCAGCGGATTCAAGAAAAATACTAGAATCCGGATGACCGCCCGCAGTTCGATGCAGAGATATGGAGCGAGGTACGAAGCCCACAAAAAAAAGGCCAACTACTGGGTGTTCCGCGCCGACTCGCTGATCCCCAGACCTTTGGACCAAATCAGGTATTTTTCATTCGTATTTAACTTTATTAATTATTTTTATCATTTTTACATTGTTAATTGCTACTTACAAAATTTTTTAGGCTACATGTGCTGATTCAGATGAGATTGCTCAGCTGAGAGCTAAGAACACCCAGCTACGGAGTGATTTTACGCTGTTACAAGCAAACGTTCGCACTTAGGTTCAGCGAGAGACCGAGGCTGCAATGAGCGCCATGTTTAACAGGTTTATCCAGCATGGGATTATACCTGCATCGGCGCTCTCATTGATCAAAGTAGTCGGATAAATCCTTACTCATACATAAAAGTACGATCGTATTTTACAGCGAAAATGTTAATTATCAAATAACTGAACTGCATCTAATTGATTTTATATTAGATTCAGTTATTTGTAATGATCATCGTCATCTTTTTGGCTGTATCGTTTTGATTACTGTTATATAATAATAATAATAATACTTTGTGTTTTATTATTATTATTATGTAATGCAATATAATATGTTTTTAATTTGTGTATAAATTAATTTACTAAAATCTTTAAATTGTCACAAAATCGTAGGAACAATATTAATGATAGAAAACCATAGGAGATAGTAAAGTCACAAAACCGTAGGACAAGAGGGTCATAAAAGCGTAGGATAGAAGGGTTTCAAAACCGTAGGACATTGACGTCACAAAACCGTAGGACAAAGGGGTTACAAAAACATAAGACAGAGGGGTTTCAAAACCGTAGGACATTGACGTCACAAAACCGTAGGACAAAGGGGTCACAAAACCGTAGGACATTGACGTCACAAAACCATAGGACAAAGGGATCACAAAACCGTAGGACATTGACGTCACAAAACCGTATGAAATAGTTTTGTCAGAAAAGTGTAGGAGTTAATGCATCTCAAAACCGTCGGACAAGATGGGGTCCACGGCCATCATAAAACCGTAGGAGAATTTTACGGTCATCTGATGGTTTTTATATCCGACACTACTTTTTCTTAGGGTTTTGTCCGACGATTTTAATTGTAGGAAATGATCATTTCCTACGGTTTCCCTACATTTTTTCCCGACTCAAATGTCTTGTTCTCTTTTAGTGTTTACTCCCCATTTCTCTAAGTTTCGCCAATGATGTACAGATGGTATATGATGGATTGTTTGTTGCCCAAGATACTTAAGTTCCAAAGAGTACTCAAATTGTTTACTTTCTAAACTTGGTCCAAGAATAAGAAATTGGTTGAGGGAGAAAGAAAGAAACTTAGAAATAGAATCAATGATGAGAATAAGAATTGTAAAAGAGAAATTAGAAGAAATTTGATTGGAAAAAAAAAAAGAACTTAGAGCATAAGTGTACCCAGGAGTTGAGATAGAACAAGGAAGATAAGAATTGCTCAAAGCAACTTGAAAAAATATTGATTTGTGTGTAAACCATGAATTACAAGCCTTACTTAAAGTATTCCCTGCTAGTGTAACCAGCCAAAACAAACAGAAGATGAAATAGAAGTCTTAAAAGAACAAAAGCACTAATTCTAATTGAACTACGACACCTATATAAACACACTAGAACACTAATAAAGTGTACAATGTGTATGCCCTTTATCCAATATGCCCCAAATCCGGTCCTTAACCTAAAAACATATAGAAAACATGAATTTATAGGGGAAAAAAAAGGTAGAAAAACACTTGCGTACTAAAATGACTGAAAGGGGCTACAAAAAGGCTATTGGGTGCACCCTTGGGGGCTCCTTAGGGTACATGCTTGGGCCTTCCATATTCGGCCAAGATTTCTTATCTTCTTTAGCTTGGATCTTCATAATATTGATGGAAATGAATGAATTTGGGTCCTAGATACTTCTTGGCTAGCTGAAAGCTTGTATACAAAAGTTTGGCTCCAAATGCTCCAAAATTAGGGTTTAGAGTGTTATATACATTTCTTGGCTCTCATCTTTGTTATAGGACCTATGTTAATCACCAAAGAGTCCTTATATATCCTTGAGTTTGCTGGTCCTCTATCAATATATTTTAGTAACATAGTCTACTATACACATCTCAAAATACTATCCAATCATGAATAATATAGTGGGTGAAAATGGTGAGTTTTATACCAAGTAGACAGTAGATGTAAACCCATTAACTCTATAACTTATTTTTACACAAGAAAAATGTGCTATTTCATTATCACTTTTAACAGATTTTTAAAGATAATTGCTTGATTTACTTTAGAAAAAAGATAATTACTTGATTGAAACATTATTTTATAAGCAAAAACAACAAATAACCGCTAATGCTTTTGTATTCACTATTTCACCCATTAATGTTTTTTGGGTCAAATAAACCACTAACATTTCTAAATTGACTTAAAGTAACCATTTTCATAACATTTATCATTAAATCTAATAGAATTTTAGCATAAAATATCAAATTTAATCCATACATTTTCTCCTTTTACTCCTAGCACCTTTGAAATGTATGGATCTAACATTTCAACTACCTTCCATTATTATCCACCTTCAATTTAAGGACTTCAAACCATAGGGTGATTCCATGAAAAGAGTTACAAGATTAAAACACCCACTAATCAGAACAAAAGGATCCACAAACTAGTACTTGAATTCACAATTGTAAAATACAAGATGATGAGTTGTAGTATGAAGAAGGGCCCAACAGCTGAAGGAATATAAATCAAGATGTACCACAGCTTTAATGTCTCAATAGATCGTTAAATGAATAATTCATGAGGAAAGTTGAAGGAGTTTGATGGCTATACTGTGAAGACCGATGTTAAGATGTTGGATGTTGTGCCATAAGGTATAGTCATAGACTATGGACTGCAAGTTAACAAGATGCCGGTTTTCTGGAAACACAAGTGGCTGAGGGAGGAAACTTGTAGGAAAGTAGTCTTTGGAGATCATGGTCAGAAAAGGAAGGTCCAAAACAATTTCCCTTGCATTGCGAGGAGATAGGTTTGGATGGCATATTGGGTGTTAAGGAAGGACAATATGTGGAGGAGGAAGAAGGTGTTAGGACAATCACAAAGTCCATCGAATTCTGGGGGCTTTTTTCTTATCTTCATCTTTTTTAAGTCCTCGATCACCATTTTTGCTCTAACCAAAGGCCAAATGATGAGATGAGTTTAGAGAGCTTGATGGTTTTGTCTACTATTAGCTTCTTTCATGAATTCATACTCTTTAATTATGTTAAGTTGATATTTAGAATTAACAATAGTCAATGCCGAAAGAATCCAAAACTTGTATTCCTAGAGAATATAATTGGATAAGGTAGTTATGAAATTGTGTAATTGGGGAAAGTAGCATATTTAGATTGCTTTAACTCAAGTGAATCTTGTTTGCAAATTTCAAAAAGATAATTGAGGAGCTTTATAATATTTCAAAAGTTGAGTGGGTGAATCAAAGCATTTGAATAATGTTAGTGATTTATTCAATTATTTTGAATAATAATAATGATTTATTTGGACAAAAAAAACATTAATGATTGATTCAAGCCAATCCCAAAACATTAATGATTTATTTGTTCTGTTTGCCTATTTTATATTAAAATTTTAATTTAATAGTGCATTAATTAACCTTGTAATTAAATGTGGTTGCATGATAGTTAAGGCATAGTGACAGGTCAAGTGAAGTTTAGGAGTGGTGAAAAATTACCTATTCCAAGACTGTGTCCATAAACCAATTGAAGTTTAAAATAATATTCATATGGATCAAAAATTGTTGAAGAAAAAGTATGAATTTATTTTTCAATGCCTGTTTGTTAATAATATTAACAATTAATGTCTAAATTAAAACAAAAAGTATATAGTAATGTTTAGCTTTAGAGGTTTAAAAAATTAATTTCCATTTATTATTAATAAATTATTTTTCAAATTCTTTGAACCACAAAAAATGTTTCTAATCAAGGTATTGATAAAAGTAATTAAGCTATACTTTCTCTTTTTTTTTTTTTACAAAAGTAATTAAGCTATACTTTCATACCAACAACAATACAAAGAGAAAATAGAAATTTACTTAGATCAAGCTAGGTATATTGCTAGGATCTAATATATATTAATTGAATTAGAAGTCATCAAATAGAGATTTCTTTCACTTTAACTGATCTTACTACTAATGATATTATCTCTATAAGTTATTGATTGTTAGACTTAGCCATTGATGTTGACGACTCCTTGGATCTTCATGTGGTTAGCATTCAGTCTCATAATCTGAGTTCCAATCAAATCATGTCTTTACAATTGTTTTAGAGAAATTCAATTATTATGTAACATAATGGTAACAAATAGATCTCGAACCATCCGATTTTGGTTTGTGACCAAAGGTAATAATTGTCACCATCCATTTCATGTGTCAAGATTAAGCTGTTGTGAGGATATGTCTCTCACATTCACCATCTGTGACATAATAACAATCATATACCCATGAACAAAAACAAGAAATTTACTGATTAACTTAAATGAACTATGAAACGAGAGTTAGTACTCTAGTTTTGCCCTTAACCATTTATGGTGAAGTCCAAATTTATATTACAATCTTGGTCTTAACCCAAATTCTTGTACCACATACTGGACAACTAATTTCATTTTCAAATGATTACTTATGTGTCTACAAATTGTCATGCATTATGCGTCTACAAATTATCATGCATCATTGTGATGATCTATAATAAACAATTTATTAATTCATATCAAGATATGAGTTGATGAATCCGTAGATGATGGCCTAATGGCTTTGCACTCAAACTGCCTAGCCTCCAACTCAAGTTTAATGCTTACCAGGTGTATCGTGTGTCATTTTCTGCTAATTACATATTGTAGCCCTCCAAATTTTAAGAGACTGGTATTTTCCCCCATAATTTATTCAATATATATAGTTTATTAAGAAATTCTTAGTGGAATTGGCTCCCCATCTGATGATTTTTTTTTTGTTTAATTAAGGTGCTAGATATATGGAAAATGAGTAGTTCATATTTCATCATTCACCCAGCAGTAGCTCAAAAAAACTAGTCATTACTTACAAGATAATGAACATTAGTGATCCTAAGTACAAGAAACGTAATAATTTATTTATGTACCAAAATAAACTAGAATAATTCTTTAATTATAGATTAGCAAATTTGTCATTGTAATCATGGAGAGTAAATTGTCTTATTTCTTCTCTCATCTAGTATAGATATTGTTGGGTAGGTGGTACATACTTATACATCTGGGTCTAGTTCTAAAGGTATAGGGTGATGGGTCTGAGGTAGGATTTGTTCTTTTCTACATGATCTTAGACATTTGTATGCCTCCTCATGCGTCATTTGTGATAGCAGTATTGTCACTCCAGTAGTATTTCAATGGTAGTACCAAACTTTTTAAAATCAATTATATTTATAGCATTAACATATTTTCGATTTTGAATCAGTAGTAACTATGAGTTGTGGTCGAGTGTGTTTGGTTTACCAGGTCTACTCAAGATCACTTTCACACCCTTATTCGCAAGCTCAAAATCATTTCTTTTGCTTGAGTTTATACACATAGAATGCGATGCTGTGATTGTTTGTCAAGTTGAATGACAAATTATGTGGTGCATAGGGATGAATATGGATTAGGTAAATTCAAAATCCAACCTGAACCATTTTTACTTGGTTATAATAAGGTGAGTGAAAATGGAACATAAGGTGCATGTTGGTTCTACAGTTAGAAAAACCATCAATTATTTTTGTTGGTTATAGTTCATATAAAACGAACATCAAACTCAAAGATACATGTATAAATATTTTATACTAAGATTTATGATTTATTGAATTGCCTATGCATTATACATTGAAAATTATATTATGAATGTGTTTATGTCATATTGACAAAAATCTAATACTAACTCTCCTAAGCCTACTAGCGCAACTTTTACTCGATTTTAGCCCATGCTCACAATCAAAGTTAATGAATCAGTTGAGCTAATGGGGGTAAAGTTGGGGCTAGAAGAAGTAAAGGTGGTGGTGGCGATGAAGGCACTGTACTTGAATAAGATGAGACGGTTCTTCAAATAATGTCTTGAGAAAGAGATATCAAGATAAAGCCAGAGCCATTGCATTTAATAGTTGACGGGGAGCAATGGGTCACTGAAAAATAGCTCGACGAGTTGCTATATCAAATAATTGTAAGGATACCCATACATGGGAGATTGAAATGGGTTGTGAACTTAACAAGCGATAAAATCAATGGATCACTACTGGATCTAAGGATGGGGATAAAAATGTGTAAGGTTCTCAACCGACTAATGATATGGCAATGATAAGAGGTTGTAATGGTTGGTTTATAGGATTCTAACTACCTTAATTTACTAGAACAATGTGTCTTGAGTTGAAACTTTGCTAGAAACTTGAAAAGAGAGGGAGTAGGGGGGGAAAGAAAGAACTAGAATTAAAAAACTCAAACACATAATTCTTGTTTTTGTTTTCTTATTGGGTTCTAAAATTATAACTATTTTGGATTGGTTCAAATCCTCTAAAAAACCGACTCAATCTGACCCATACTCAACTTTATTGATGAGGAAGTTTAGGCCAAATAATTCTAAAGTTAAGGGACTACAGTAAATTTAATTTGGCCACACAACATGGAAAGCTTTGGTGAAGTTAGATTTGATTTGGTTATAGTGCTAAAAGTCTCGATAGCTTAAATTGACCAAACATTGATGTATAGGGTACAACAACTTTTTAGGTAATTAGGTAATCTTTAACATAATTATTGTACATTGACTTCTTACTTATGCATTAACTAGTAATAAGTGATATTTAATTAGACAAATTTTCAGTTTTTTTTAAATAGGAATTAGTACTATAAGGTATATGATTGAATGAGGAACATTTATAGTATAGGGGATAAAAGAAATGTTAACTCATTTGGAACTGAAAGGTCACCAAATGCATGTTAATAATATTGCGGGAATACTAAAGAGTAAGGAATTATGACTATGTCTCCAAACTTTCAAAAGTTAACCTACTAATTTATATTCCCCCTTTAAAAATCTATCAACATAAATAAATTGACTTCCTTGCAAGAATTCTTCACTATTACCATCACAGATTAATCTCAACCAAAGGAATCACACATAAAGGCTTCACCTTGTATCCTGATTTTAAAAATTGAATTTGTTGATTTTCCTTTAAATTTCCCTTACCAAGCTCTTTTTCTTTGGCTATGGAGACTAGAGAAAATAGTCGGTTTCCTCTATCAACACATTCAAGATTAGAACTACATCCTTCTTTTGAAACAAAACTATTGATGGAACAGATAGCATCTACTTGCAGCTAAGGTTCTTATGGAATTGAATTGTAAAACATGCCAGAATCCCCCAGTAGTTTTTGACCTAGAAGTCCCCTGCCTATTTAAATTACCCAAACAAGCAAGGTTTTATAAATACCTCTTAGTTCATACAAATTAGGCTGAGAAGCTTTTGAAGGCTTCGTTGAGGAAAAAGCTTTATAGACCTATTCTTTGGTTGATTTCCTTGTCGAAAAATTCATCTATAACCCTACCAAGCTTGATGTGTTTTGCCTCTAAATGACTCTCTACCAATGAAATTTTGACGAAAATATCAAAAGATTGTTGCATGAGGAGCAGGAAGAATACTAGGAAAAGTCTTACCTGCCCAATCAACTGTTGAACCCTAAATCAAAAAAAAAAAAATCAATATGAAGACTTCTTGGCACATCATTGATGTCACTACTACTCTCGTAAAAATGTTTAACTGTAGAGTTTAGTTAAGATACAATGCATTAATGCTGACATGATTGCATCTTCATGTAAAAAATTTATTAGACATCTTAAGTAAAATAAAATTATTTGAGTTTCATTTAGAGTTTTATTGATAAAAAATACTCAAACCTGAAAGTAGGTTGAGAAAATTTGTTTTCATAAATTAAAATGAGATGGACAAGGGGAAAGAGATAAGCCCATATGAATAAATGATCAAATGGGTGGGTTATGTCTTTGATGGGTAACAATACACTTTTTTAAAAAAGATTAGCTAGTTCATCCATTCACAAACAATTATTCAATTTTCACTTTTCAAAATGAAAATTGTCATTTTGATATAGGCATCACATGTTGATAGGTCATGTGTCCTAATGTGTCAAAACACACATGAAGAAACAAATAATAAGTTGTTGGTAAATAATTTTTGTAGTTCTAATTAATCACACTACATATATATGTGTGCTTCACTTTATTAGGGCAATTTCAAGAGAAGCCTAGGTTGCCACCCCAAATCAAAGCAAATCAATTAAGCATTCAGCAATAAAAGATGGTCGTATTGTAAGTTATGATCATTTATTGACAAGGACATGCCAAAAATAGATATACTAAAAATGGTCCCCTTTTGAAAGTTTTTAAATTAATTCAAAAGGCCCCTGAGCATCATTGTACCCTAGGGTTGCAATAGAACAAGCAAGAGTTACCATCAAAATCTACTCATCAGCAATTTTTTTTTATTCTTTGGATTTGCTCCATCAATCTTTTTCACTCTACATACAAACAAGAAAATTGTTATATGAGGTTTTTTTTTGTATATAATTCTTGTATTCAATATTTCTTCCTTTCTATTATATGACTAATTGCACTCGGGTTATCTCCTTTATTTTAACTTCCATTTTCTTTGCCTTTATCCTTACCAAGTGACCATTAATTAAAAGCCTTAAAAGTGAGGAAAACAAGAATACTATGAGAATTTTTATTTTCTCCTTGATATTCAAAATCATTACAGTGAGGCTTGAATTAAGAGGAAATCTACAATAAGTGGTAAAATTTTTTATCTTTGCCAAGTCTGGCTCAAACTTTAGACATCAAAATCAAATGCAAACATGAACTTGAGCGTTGCGCCAATAAGTCAAAGCCCAAATTATAGAATTTTCATTTAGAAAACAATGAAATTGTTGGTAAATTTTTGTTGATATGCTAAATATTTGGGATCCAATAGCCATCATGTTTTACTTGTGGGCTATTAAGGAGGGGCTAAACTAGAAGGCCCACATAAGAGCATTTTGTAAAACAAACAGTACTGAATTGATCTTAATGCCTTTATTTTTGAACTTGGGCACTATGCCACATATGTACACAGCAACTAAAATATATCATAGTGGATACGAGGTGCATGAAGGCCGCACGTTGCTGCGGTTCATATAATCATTGCATAAATTCGTTAAAAAATGTAGAGACTTGATATAACAAAAAAATATGCTTTCAAGTTTCAGCCCTTGTAATTTTTAAACAAAATAATGTTCATACCTTGCTAGGTAGAGGCTGGAGTAAAAAATACTACTATCAGAAACATAACAGAAACAAATCATGGTTACCAATATTTTGTTTTAGAAGACAATAAAAAAATGAAAAAAAAAATAGAGACCAAAAGAACAAATGGAAAGGTTTGGTGACCTGTACATTGTAGTGAATATTTTTTCTAATAAAATTTAATAATAATAGTACGACACATAACACATTACGTGATTCAAAACAATAATGAAATAATAATGATAAAAATAATGATTAAAGCTTCATTTTAGAAAACAACAATAAAGAAAATCAATAAAAAAAAGTTAGGATCAAGACAAACAAAATGGAAAAAACTTTAGGCATTAAGGTTTTAACAATTCACTTAATGAAAATAAAAAATGGTTTAACTAAAAAAACAAATTTTAACTAAAAAATAAATAAATTATGGTCACCAATGTCTTACTTTAGAAGATAGTACATAAAAAAAACAAAAAACAAAAAACAAAACTTAGGGGCCAAGAGAACAAATGAAAGATTTAATTAAATAGTTATAAAATTTAGGGACTAAAATGTAACATGGACGTAACTTAGGTTCCAAAAATAAAAATGAAAAAATTAGGTAATGAAATCGCGTTTTAATAAAAAAAATGTGAGACAGATGAAAATCAAAAAAATTTCAACATAGGCCATCAGAAAAGTAAGCACCTTACGAAATGCAATAAAACTAAAAAAAGAACAAATCACACCCTAAAAAAAGCAAAAAAAAAAAAAACTACTGAACCATGACCCAAAAATAACTGGGCTCAACCAGCTCAAAACCAAGTTACTGTTCATCCAACAATATCAATGTTCTATCTTTATAATATAGTAGTAATTTTGTTCAGGAAAAGAACCAAAATCTCTTCAGAAATGGGTATAGTATTTTGGGAAACACTACCTTTTCATGTACAGCAAAAATTACTCAATTGAAGTTTGTGGGCTCATGTATATCATATCGAGCAAAGTCAAATATCTGTTATACATATTCATTGGAGTTAAGTTCACCGGTATACTGGAGACAAAGCCAAATCTATGATTAAGAGACCAATTTTAATTAAAAAACTAAGCGAGATTACAATTCGGGTTAAAAGGAAACTCTTAACTTGAACAGCAAGGATATATGCTTATATATAGGACTTGGTGGAAAACCTAGGTACGCGCACATTGCTTTAAGAAAACCTCTAGCTCGCTTCCTCTCGGCCCAATTATTAACTTAAGTATTGAAAGGTTTTCTCAAGATTCACAACTCCGGGAACCTTTAACTTCATTTGTTCCTCTATCTCAAAGCTCACAACCATTGTTGGATACCACACAACTTCTAAAAGATTTATTATTGATTCTTCAAAAAAAAATTCAATTTCGACATTAGGAACTTATTGGATATCGCCGCAAACATTTAATCATCATGGCTTCTAATTAATTTAAAAGTTAAAAAATTAACAGTTAGTATGTAAGGCAGAAATATGTGTGTGTTTGTCTTTTCTTTATGGAGGATGTTTCTAATTTAATTTACATACAATAGTTAATGTTACTTCACTCTATTTTATATAAAAATTGTTCAAAAAAACCTTTGCTTAGGTCACAGGAGGAGCCCGCTCAATAATTAACTTTGTTGTTGTAGATCATATATGTAATGTGGACTACATATATGAGCCACATATGTAAATGACACCATGTTGTCATCACGAACCATTACACACACGTTTTTCTTAAAAAATATACCTTTTTTATTTCCCTTAAAAAAAATTCCAAAATAAAAAGAAGTCGAATAGTACTATACTAGAGAATAGACACGAGAGTCTGAGATTGTTTGAACAATCACTGTCCCAAGCTATGGATTGCTGGGACTTGAACCCGGATCCTTATGTCCTAAGGAATTGCCAAAATAACCCTTCAACAAAGCAGAAAAGGTCCATCCTTGCTCCCTAGCCAATTGCAACTCGTATCGCATTATTAAAACTTAAATGCGTGAGATAAAGCTGGGCAAATGGATTAGTGTAAACTAGTTAATGCAAAACATCATTTGTTCTTTCTTTTATCTTTAGAATTTCTTGCTGGATTTTTATTCTTCTGTTTCAGTAAGTTTTCCGTTTGGATTTTTTGAGTATGATTATTCATTGACATTATGAACATATGACAGCCGTTTGATAGGAATATTGTATATCATGATTAGAGGGCTGTCACGTATCTATCACTACAACAAACAACGATATTATCATTTTTTTTTTTAAATGTGTTTCATACTTTCATACTTAATTCTAGAAAATAACCACCTAATCAACTCACTCACAAAAATAGTAATTAACATTATATCAAGAATGTGTATCTGCACACACACATATATCATATATTCTGTGAGTTTTAAAGCTTAATTTTCTATAAAAATATGGGAAGGCCTCAAAGGTTTATGGGGTTGATTGGGCTCAGACATTTTGTTCCCCTAACAAACGTGATCCAAAAAGGTTTGGGCCCAAAAAATTGAACTAGAGGCTAAGAAGTAAGAAGAAAAGTCCAATTAAAAATTAGTCTTTTTATTTTTTAAAAGATAATCCTTTTAATTTTTTGGTAAATGAAAAACTAAATAAGTCTTATTCCTCTTAGCCCTTGTATTTTGGTTAAAATATTTATCTTTCATATTTTGAAAGCAATAGATTTATTCTTTTATTTACGAGGTTTGACATGCACTAGAATAAGCATCTCATGGCTCACGTATGGATGATTTTTTTAATTTTCATAAGAACTTTAACAACAAAATAATTACACAAATACAAACACAGTCATAAAATGGTTAGAGCGTCAATTTGCACGCTCAAAATGGCTCTTTTATTGATGAGAGCGTGCTTTCTTTTCTTTTCTTTTTTTTTCTTTAATACTTAAAATCATTATAAATTAGTATTTAGGAGTTAAAAAAGAAATGGAAGGACAGGACTCGAATCCTAATTGAGAAGGTCGAAGTCCCAATACTTTACCATTGCACTAAAGATGAAGGGGCGAACGCATGCTCTCGTTTTCAAATAAGGTGAATTGAGCTAAAAGCTGCAAAACTACAACTAGCCACATAAAAAGTCTGCAACAGTTAATTGCCGAAGCAAATCAGCCGTCAAAACTAATAAAATTTGAGAAGATTTTTTTATCATTTAATTCCAAGATTGGTCAAACCTTCTAATTGTTTTACGAGGTTCAATATCTGTTTGATTCTAATACAATCTTAAAACAATTGATCATATTAAATTCCTACATAAAACACCAAAAGAGTTACTTAATGCTTCGAGTGCATCCATGCCAACAGTGAAAACAACATTGCATTTTGCTAGTTTTATGTCGATCTTTCAATGGCCATTAAATAGTTTTTTAAGATGTATGTAACATTTTTTAGCTCCTCGCACTCATGATATTTTTATAATTTTGACTAATTGATGCTCCCGCTCTGGCTCACTGTACCTGCTTTGTGTAACTTAATACCTATATACCGATTTACAAATTATACAATATATGAATACACAAATTATTAGCAATACTATACTTACCAAAAATCTAAAAAGGTGAATTTTATAAATTGGTATGTCGGATCGTTATTGAAAAATTTTAAATTTAAACAAATCATGCTACAGTTATGCATCATTCATTGTCCGTTGAGTCATATTTGTAGAATTACTTCTAAGTTCGCATCATTCGATTAGGTAAACTGTATTTTGTAAAACTTAAAAGCCTAATACAAATTCTTTTTTAATACTCAGAGAGAAAATTACTATTGAGGAGCTTGTTGGTGAAATGCCTAATACAAAGTTGAACAAATGGGTTGTATAAAGGGAATAGAGAACATGGTCAAATTCTTCATACCCTTTAAATCTGTTGCTGTTTTACATTTTATATTCACTATTATATTACATTTTATAATGGAAAAAAAATTTGTATGTTATGTTTATTTTTATTCTTCAACTTCTGCTTTAGAAATACGGAAAATGTTAAAAGTGAAATGATGGTCATAAAAATGTGATAAACTAGTTTATTAAATATGAAAATAGTGTAAAGATTTAATCGACTTAGAATAGTAAACGACACAAGAAATGTAGGATACGGAAGGTGTATCTTTCGTTAATAGCCATTTTTATTTCCATTTTATCAAACGGCCCTGAGCTAATAAAAACATACACTGAGTTTATTAATTAACATCACGATTTTAAATTTTTTAATTGCCATTTGTATTTTCATTTCATAAAAAAACCCTATCATCAAAACACACACTAAGTTATTGCTCTCTCTATCTTAAAAAAGATGAATCACATTTTTTTTTGGGCCATCTCGAAAATGTTTTATCGTTTTCTTTATAAGAAGTTTTTAATATTCAATTTGTGTTACTGATTAAGGAATCTTTTGTTTTTAATCAACATTTAAAATTTTATTACACAAAATTCAATTTTTTTTTAGTTTTAGTTTTAGGGAAAGTGGAAAAAATAACATTACTATGCACACCTTAATCTTCATATATGAGTAATGTCTCATAAAGTATGAGACGGAGGAGTTAACATAACGATTTTATTTTTCTTTTCCTACTAGTGATGATACTCGCATTTAGTACTCAAGAAAATGTTTGGTTCAAAATGTTGTGGGAATCTGGATGGTGTGAAAAGTTAAAATCGTAACACTCTTATGTTTGGTCCAATTTGAAGAATAATTATCTATCATGTCTTTTTTATTTCAAGAAATCTTCATCATTCACAATTTGTAGGATTCATTCTCCTAAGTCTAGGTTAGGTGGACTAAGAAGTAACAAAGCAATTATCCTTGGAAATATCACAACATACCCTCAGAACTTTCAAAATTTTATAAAATAGTCACTTAAAATCACACTTTTTTGTCCCTGGATTTAAAAAAAAAATAGTCCAAAAAAAAAACATAGTCCCTAAAATTTTATAAAATTCACAAATATAGACCTAAGGTTTTAAAAGGTACATTTTGGTTGAAGAATTTAAAAAGGGTATATAGCGCCAATAGTTCTAAATCTTTTCTTTTTATTGCAAATTCATCCATAACCTCTAAAATATTACATATTTATCCCAAACCATTCTCTCTCAACATTTCTCTTTCTCTCTCTCTCCTCTGGTCTGCTTTGATGATGATTAATAAAAAAAATTAATTATTTTACTAACTTTTATTTAGAATGGATATTATTTTAATATCATATACACCAAATAATTATTTAAATAAATTTTTTATAAAATTTAATTTTTATAAAAAATTATTTAAATAAATTTTTCTTTTAGATTTTGATTGTTGTTCGTCTCCCCTCTACCTAACTCTAAAAACCTAGTTTCGCCACTGCTTGCTTATCGGATAATCTAAAACATGCAAAAATTTACTCGACAGTTAACGAACAGGTTTAACATGGACAAAATTTATGAACAATTTTATCTTCAATTTGTTCTTACCGTTTACTACAAAAATTCTTTAGTAATAAAACATTTGAATAGTACGGCACTTTTTCAATATAGCAGTCGTAAATCATTTCTCCTGGGCAAAGGTTATCTTTGGGCCTGAAACTTCAACTGCCCATGTCCGTCCACTCATGGACTCGTGAAACTAGGGGCCTATGGCCCTTCTGCCCAACCAAACTAATGGTAACCGATTTATAAAGGCAAGCAGCTGAAAATGTTCTGGTACCATTTTCGATGGTTTGCCATCGAAAATTTAATAGTAAATTATTGAAAATTTTCTGGAAATAATCGAAATGTTTTCTCCTAACTAAAAACTATGCCTGTTAAAACTGAAATTTTTTACTTTCTAAATTTACGACTACTAGACATCAGAAAGTTAAAAAGAAAAAATCCCTACTTTTCCGACTCCTAGACGCCATCAACCGGCTAATAGTCGAAAATAACACTCGTATTTATTGCTAAGAGCCTAAGACTCACATTTACAACGTCTATACATTCAAAATTTGTTATAGATAATGTAAACATATGTCTAATTAAACAAATAATAACTATCTATTAATATTCTCTTCCAGTTTGAAAACTATTATCTTATTTATTATTTTAGAAAATTTTTAAAATTATTAATAAATTTCTTATTTCTTTAAGAGTTTAGTAGAAATTACTTTTTAATGACTAAAAGTATTTATTTTAAGATATCATTTATTCCTTGAAACTTTTAATCATCATCTAAGATCTTTTAAAAGTATTTTAATTTTTTATTTTTAAAAAACATATATATTTTTTGCTTTTTTTGTTCTAAATTTGAAAAATGTAAAAAAAATATAAACCAAAAACTAGTAAAATGAAAAATTAAATTTTTTAAAGAAATTATTACTTCTGGAAAAAATATTTTTCAGGTTAGGGGATAACTTTCAGTCCTAATTTTTTTTGCAACTTTTCTATTTAAGTTAAAAAATTCTGTAAATTTTTTTTTAATCTTAAAACTTGTAAAATATGTAAACAGTTTGTCATAAAGTTAATTCCAGAATAAGTGTCAAACAATTAGGTTTAACTGTTAATCTATTTTAAAAAATTTATGACTCAAATAAAAATTTATAAAATTTGACCAATTAATTAAAAAAATAGTCGAAATTTTAAGAATAAATACCTTGTTTCTAGGTAGTGGTTGGTAATTTATTTTCCTTAAGTAACCAATTGTTAGGTGATTTCTAATTGTTTTAGGTAGTAAAATCAAGAATTCAGAGAAGGGAGGAAAAAAATTAAGAAAGAAAGAAAGGAAAGCCGGAACCGGAGGGTGCATGTGATCTGAAGCGAAACATTAATGAGCAAAAGCTGCATAAGGAAAAGGACACGTGTAAGAAAATGGGTGGTTGATTGGTGATATTGGCAGGGACGCAAAGAGCATGAGCTGGATCACTTTGGTACTTTGATATTTCAGATATTTTTCACGATGATTGCTAAAAAAAATGTTATCTTGTGGGAAGCTGGTGCTAAAATCGATGCGCATTCCCGCGGGAGGCACCGCCAGCGTGATGAAGTTTGAAAAATATATATATACACAAGTTCTAAGAACATTTTCATCAGAATCTTGGTTTTATAGATTTTTTTTATTTTAAGGAATATAAAATCATTTTTTATTACAGTAACTCTCTCATCTCATTTTTTCAAATAGGAAACCAAATGACAGAGAAGATTTCATTCTTGGTAAAAATTTAAAGGAATGAAAAATCAATGATTTGTTCATATTCATTGTTTTTTGTTTGTTTTGTAATCATTTATTTTTGTGTTTGTTGATTCTGATAGCAAAAGATAGCAACTATGATTAGAAAAGAAACTGTCAACAAATCAGTACCCACTCATGTATAAACAAGAGAGAACAAATTATAGATTATTTTGAATTTATTTTAAATATAGAGTAAATAATTATTGTAAAAATTAACCTATAAATTAATTTAAATTTGCTTTAAATGCGTAATATCTAATTGTTATATAATAAATGCAAGATTCTACATAGTAAAGAAACTATTGGAGTTGGAGTAAAACAATTATGGAGATTTTAAGTTTTATTGCCCCATTTTATAGGAATTATGAGGACGCTATTAAATATGCTCTAATAAAAAAACACCAAATTACTCTAATTTTGCTTTTGGTAATATCCTTCAAATTAACTCACTTTTGATTTCGTATAAAGTTTTACAATTGGCTGCCTTGTTTAAATCTTTAAACATAACACTATTTATTTCCCTCCAATTAACAATATTGGTTTGAGATAAATTATATTAAATTAAGGCTTCTATTTTGTATCAGTGTCAGTGATTAATGTTAAAATTTTGTAAAAGATATTTAAGAGTGGCTCTTAGTTTTTTTAACTTTTAACTTCAATAATTTCATCTTCACCATTAAATAAATTATTCAAAACTCTAATGTTAATTGCAAAACCTGTTACCAAAGAAGACCTTAGGTGACAATTCCACAGTGGAAAATTCACATTGTTTCAGAAAATGAACAGATAATTTATTTTAATTTTAATTTAACTTACTTAAAATGGTTTATTTTTATTCTAATATCTTTTTACCTGGAACCAATTTAATTTGAAAGTTAATATTACGTATATGTAATAATCCATTGGAAGTAAAAGAAAAATCCATAAAAAATTTAATAACATTATAAAAGTTTTATTTTTGACAGATTATTGAACCTACATAATATTTTGTTTTCAAATGAAACTAATATCAAGGAAAAAATGATATAAAAATTAGCCATTTTGTATTATTACAAATTTACACCTATTATTTTGCTTTAGAATTTAGTTCATAATATTACCCAATAGATGGGAGAATCTGTATTTTAGGCCAGCGATACAGTCATAGTTGTCATATGGTTTGGGAATTGCATATCCACGACCACCTTCATATGGGCCTTAATGGTTTGAGTAGTTCTAATGCAACTGACATTCCAAAATAAAATGACAAATTGCTACACTACTTTTGTGTGTGTGTGTGTGTGTGTGTGTGTGTGTGTGTATTTGCACACATAATAAACATAAGAAAGAAGTATTGTTAGATCGTTTCTGCCATTGTTTCTATTGAATTGTCACCGCCTCCAAGTCAAAATTTCTTTTTTTTTAACTGATCATTGCCTTTAGACTGCACTTTCTTCAACCAAATCTTTGGATCTTATTAGTGTTGCTCAGTTCTGGATTTTGTGATCATCATTTGCCTTTAGGCCTTTTAGTTATAGCCCTCATGCTGCACTTATTATTGCCTCAAGACCGTGCCGGTCTTTACTTCCCATTTGCCTCGATTGCTAAAATATCACTTATTGTCACTCGCCTCCAAATTGCAATGATTACCACCTAAAAAATCATGCTTGTCTTCACCACACATTTGCCTTGATGCTATCACTCTAGATCCTTGTAGGGCCATTCCTCCTTTGTTCCCACCACCAAATAGTGCACAAAAACAATTTTGTAGAAAATGTTTAAACAAATAAGTAAAAATGCTGAAAAAAATATTTAAAACTATTTGACACAATATAATGACAATTTGTTCAAATCAAACAATATGCAAATAATTTGTTCAAATCAAACAAATATTTCAAAGATGATGTGTAAAAGTATTAAAGTGTCTAAATGAATATGTAAAAATATTTGAATTAATATGTAAAAGTATTTGAAGCAATATGCAAACGACTTATCCAATTTAGAATTAAAAATTTCTAAAGCAATAATAAAACATCTAAAACAATATTTCAAAATATTTGACGTAATATGTAAAAATATATGTAGCAATATGCAAATAATTTGTTTCCTTTAAAAGTAAATGTTTACAGTAATAAGTAAAAGTGCGTGAGTAACTATATAAACATGTCTAAATAAGTATGTGAACATATCTAGGGGTAAAAACCTTTAACCCTAACCCGGAACATTTAGGGTCAAGTCAGGCAAAGGAATAATTGATATTCGGGTTGACCCGAACTCGACCCAATTTCTAGAAGTGAAAGTCAGGTTGGTTCAGGTCAAACCCGAATCAACCCAAAGAGACCCGATTCTCTATTCCCTAACTATTTCCTAGCCTAATCCCTAACTATTTCCTAGCCCAAGCCCAAGCTCACCACATATTTGACTATTTCTAACTCTAACCCTAGCACACATTTTTCCCCCTTACATGTCCACATTCTGCCTCTGAGTGTCTGCTTTTACTGTCTGCCACCCTCCATCCACATCGTCATCATGCCACCCTCGTCATTGCGTTATCCTTCGTTGTCCTTCAGCTGCACTTGGCTATTGCGTTGTCCTTACTCTTTTTCATCCTTCACTATCATTAGCTCCCATCCCTCACCGTTATGCCACCCGCCCGCATTGCCCGCCTCCTTCACCATTGTGGCACCCTTCTTAGTTGTTTGCCTTCATCACTTACTGTCTTGTCCATTGCTTGCTCCACTGTCGGCCTTCTCACTCATCATTGTAGCTTCATCATTAGCCTTGCCCCCCCGTCACTCATCACTTCGTCATCGTCCTGCTTAGCCCCCAACCTCCCTCACCTGGGCGTCTTATTTTCCTCCACCTAATTGGTGATTTGTGATTTCTAGATTTCTTCTCTCTTAAATCTTAGCTCAATTCATCTCTAATTTGCTTGAAGTTTGTGTTTTGTTACCTGAAATTTGTGTTTGATTTCTTGGAAAAGAGACACAATTGATTGGGCATAAAGGTCGAGTTAAGGACGGCGTGCCGAACATAGATGAGTTGAAAGAGTCAGAGGGAGAAAATGCCCAAATTGGGTCAAAATCGATCAAACCCAACCCAATTTTTTTTTTGTTAAGGTCAAGTTAGGTTGACATTTTTAGAGTATGAAATAGTCCAATTTTTTTTGGGTTTCAGCTTGAACCCAACACAAATCCCAAAACTTTCACCCCTAAACATATCTAACCCAATATGCAAACAATTCATTCTCTCAAGTAATAAAACTATCTAAAGTAAAATGCAATATTTTATAAATAAATATGTAAAAATGTGTGAATGAATATGTAAAATTGAGTGAAACAATATGTAAAATTGGTGTTTGGGCACGACAGATCATTAATGACTCAATTTCTTCATCGGTTTATAGAATTTAGTGCAAAAATCAACAAGTGTAGCTTGGAGTCTTTTTTTATGGTTACACCTATTTTAATTTAGGATTGATTAGTGCAGGAAGTGCCATAGTATAACCACTTTCCTTAATTGCAGTAGACCAATGGAGATGACAGCCTCCTTAAGTCTGATTTGGGTGTTTGCATACAGTGGTGGCAAACGGGAAAAGAAGAAGATTTGTGACTAATGGAGGGCAACATTTGATTTAGAAAAGATGAATAATCACAACAAACGTCTAAATCTGTTGGCTTCCCTAATTTTTTGTTATAGGTAGAGACTGGTAGATGACTGGAGAAAAAGGAAGGTTCATAATCCAAAAATATTGCTATTGGAAGATGAAGAAGACCAGTATGCAATTTGAATTACGTACATGATCAAAATTATTTAGGTAATATCCTCGGCTCTTTGATCTATTGACTAAAGGCTCTAAGAGATATGGGGTAGGATTTGAATATTGACATCCTTATTATCTCAAATATTCCATAAAAAAGTTGATTTGGTTGTCATTTTTATCCCGAAAAAACTAATTAATAGTATATCTCATATTATACACTTGTATAGTGTTTCTCAGTATTAAAAAGAAAATTACTTAGGAAATAAAAAGTAAAATTTGAAAATTCACCCAAGAAAAAAAAATCACCCAAAATTAAACACATGCGCACATTAACTTTCGCTGAAATAGAGGGCTCGAGGGCCTCACGTCTCTCTCTTTCTCTCTGTTCCGCTTAGCTGTGCTGTAGCCCAATGCCACCTACGACTTTTCTCTCTCCATATTTTATTTTTAAAGTTTTTCTGATTCTCTTGTCTTCCCCTTCCCTCTCTATAAATCACACGGACCCTCTCCCCATCGTTCTTCTTTCTTCTCTAGCCCGACAACTGTCTTTGATTTTTTCTCCTTTTTTTCCCAATATTTTTGTCCGTCTTCTGATTTTTGCTGCGGAGCTGTGTACAGTTTTAGCTCAGGTAAAGTCGCTAGCTCCTCAGCGATTCAATTCCCCGTTCGTTTCTTGGTTTCTCCGTTTCTATGATTTGGAATTTGAATCTTCATGTTTGATTTACTCGGTTGGTGTCCGATTTATCAGATCTGGTAACAGATCCGCAACTTTGAATTTCTTTTCCTCTCGATCTCTGTGTTTAGGTTCAGATTGCAGCGAGATTTTGGGATTCTTGGAGTCCAGTTTGTTCAGTTAGTAATCAGCTGTGTTTTCTTTTGCAGGAAATTTGATTTTGATTTGTGCATATAGAGGAGCAAGGATGAATCACTGCGTGATCCATCAAAGCGCGTTCGAAGCCCGTCAAGATAATTGGAGGTCTGTCCCTGCGGTCTCCGTCCCGGATCGGAGGGAGACGGTGGTTTGTCCAAAACCGCGACGTTTCGGCTTGTGGAGCGCGGTCGCCAACGACCAGCACCCTGTTAGGTCTATCAGATGGCATCTTGGGTAATTTATTTGTCTATTGCTTCTAATTGTCAGCCTCTCGTCTTTCGCGTTTTGTTTTAGGACGTAGTTATTTATTATAAACATCTGCACTAATTTAAATTTTCAGCAACCAAGCCGAGATCTGTGATTCAAAAGCAGGGACTGATCTGTTGGATACCATCCTCACAAAGGTATATGCTCTCTCCTTCACTTTTAATTTTCTGTACCTAGTATTTTATTTCCTGTTTCATATATCTTTGCAATAGGTTTTCTGTTACAAGAAGTTGAAAGGTAGCCTGACCAGTCCCTAGATCTGCAAATGATTTAATTGTCACAAAAACCCATAGCTATGTTGGGCCCGTCCAGTCTCTTTTCATCTAGGGAGTTCCCTGATTCCTTCCTCACAAGAACTTCTAAATTCTTTGATTGATAAGTCTCTTTTTAGGCAGTTTGCTTGTATCCAATATTTAACCAGATTTTTTTGACAATTTATTACATGATCGTTTCTTATTGAACGGAGATGGTTCTCTTCTGAAGGTTGTCTTGATTGAACTAATGTCATTTGGTGACATCTCTAGGGTGGTTGTGGTGGAGAACAATCTTGCACACAATTGGTGTCGTCGCCCCCATTTTTTTGCGGCTCGCCACCTAGCAGAGTAGCTAACCCATTAGTTCAGGATGCTAGATTTGGGGAGAATAAGATCACCCCGCTCTCACCACTGTCACCTATTCTGCCCCCACCTGAGTTTTCATTGTCCCCATCTTCTTCAAGAAATGGTGGTTACCGGGGGAATTTTGGCAACAAACCAGTGGTGAGGATCGAGGGCTTTGACTGCCTGGATAGAGATCGCCGCAATTGCGGCATCCCTGCGCAGGCCTAGAACCCGAAATCTTGTCAGGCATACACAGTCGGTAAATAGGTAAAACGAGGAGTACACACAAGAATTTTGAAGTTCTCGAAGAGGCAAGTGAGTTGTATCCTTCGGTAATGTAAATATGTTCAAAGGGTTCCCCTGTAAAAAATGGTGTCGTCTTGTAAGTAGAGTAGAGTTGGTTCAGCAAAATAACAGAGGGTTGCATTGGGTCGTTGGTGAAGAGAAAATGGCCTTGCTGGGGTAAAACTAATTCGGTTGTTTCGTGTTGTAAGTAATGGTTGTACCCATCGGGTCGGTTAAGGTTTTTGATCTCCTTGAGAAGTGAAAGCTGTACAAAATCAAGTCTGTAATTTGATCGCTCAATGAAAGTTGAAAGTTATTTTGTGTACAGTTTGCTCCGCCAATCTGTTCCGTTACGTGATGTTTTCTTCCTTCCTGGAGTCTGGAATCCGATAAATGGGCCCACGATGTGATGAATTTTGCTTATGAATCACGCCTTAGTGGACCGCATTTGGTTATGCTTTGAAAAAGGTAGGACCTTATTCGTGATGCCGTTCACAGATTGTGATTACGTAAAGGTTCGCGTATGCATTCGGGACTTCTACATGGGAGACTGCATCAAAGTTAATAGCAGTTCAGAATCAAATAATATACCATCAGTTTCAAATTAATTTTTTTATTTTTAATTAATAATAATATAAATAAATTTAAATTAAACTAATAAAAAAAGTCAAATTAAATAAAGAAAGCAGGAGAGAGTATAATTATACTGATTCTTAGTTGGACACAGTGTACTTCGTCAAATTTAGAGTTACTATTACACGATCATAGAATTTTATTATTTGATCATAGTTTAGTATTATCCAAACTTTTTTTTATTTTGGTGTACGTTTATCCCAGTTAACCTAAATAATATCCGTACACAGTGGAGCTCATCTGATGTTTGGGGGACCTGTTTATATGGATGTTTGGATAGTTCATGACTTATTAAACCGAGCTCCAATTGTTCCTTTTTACTCTTTACATCTTATGTGGGATGGGGTGGAGATGAATGAAGAGGAAAATAAAAAATTGTGTTATTTTCATTTTTGTTCTTCATATTTTACATGTTGATTAAGAAATTAGAGAACAAAAGAATATTGAAATAACGACATGCAGGATAATATGATAGCCCAAGCCACAAACCTTCAAAATTTTACAGTATGGGAGGCCCAAAGAAAGTAGTTTAAACGTTGATGGAGGCGTTTTCAAAAAGTCCTATTTGTACGGCTGTAAATTTCTCTCTTAGTCTTTGAATCTTGTAATATGTTTATTTCTTTTTGCAAAAAAAGATTTATAAAGTTGTCAAAATTTTGATAGCCCAAAATAATAATCATTACAAAAAAAATATTATCTTCATCGAAAAACTTATCTTCTTTACCATTGATAACAATTAATTCATGATTTTCTTTTTAAAATTTTTTTTGTAAAAATATGAAATTTTTGTATGAAAATAGTACCTTAAATGCTCTAGTTTATAAATATAATTTTTAAGAACTCTTTACAACATAAATTAATATGAATATATTTAAATTAAATTTTAATTAAAAAATATAAAATGGTTCACCTTTATGTAATAGAGGAAGTATGAGAAAAAATTAGTAAAAAAATTAGTATTTTGCTACCACTTGTCCATGGCAGCTTAGTGCTTACACCACCGTAAAACTTAACAGTGTGGATGATAGCTCTTTGCAGATGGAAAGTTGATGCGAACTTTATTACTAAAACCAAAAAACTCGCAAATGGTGTTTTTGGATTTGTGTAACTTTATTTGTGAGTTTTTTGGTCTTATAACAAAAGTTGGCATCAAAAGTTTTACACCCAATTCATTTTAATAAATCCATTAATTTCATAATAGTTTATTTTTATTCTTATATCTTTTTTATTTAAAATTAATTTTAATTAAAAATTAATATTATATAGCTGTAATAATTCATTAAAAATATATATTTTTATAATCTTACTAAATTTTTTATGAAATTTTTCTAGTTTAAGGTATTAAAAAAGAAAAATTTTATAAAAATTTAATAAATAAAAAAATTAAAAATTCATACAAATTTAATAAATTGAAAAAAATTACTTTTAAATGGATTTTTGTATCTATATAATATTAATTTTTGAATAAAATTAATTTTAGGTAAAAAATAAAAATAAAATAAGTCAATTAATTTAAATTAAAATAAATTTGATGCTTAATTTCACCGGAATTTAGTTGACAGCGATAGAAAATTGGCAAATTCAATGTCCGATGTGATTCAGATTCTTAAATACCCAGACAATTTGTTATGCCGTAGAGTTTGAAATTCGGAAATCTACACTGCGAAAGACTGAAAAAGACTCATGCTCAGGCTCACGCCAAAGAACTTTGAGCCGAATAAAAGCAAGTGGCAGGGTCAACAACAGTTCCTGCGACCTGGCAAGTGGCAGCCACATTTTGCACTTCCCATAATTCTAAAGATTCTGAAGACTAATAAGTTGTGGAATTAAGATTGGTTGGAGTATTTTCCTCTTGGAAAGAAAAGATTGGGAGGAGGCATGGGAATTGGGGAAGTTACGGCTGCTACGCTTATGATTACAGATACATCCTACGGCTACAAGCTCTTTCTCTCTCTCTCTCTCTCTCTCTCTCTCTCTCTCTTTTGTTTTTTTGTTTTTTTCTGTCCTTTTTCGAGTCCAATTAGTGTTTCCTCTTTCTGAAGGAACAGTACAGAATTGAATTTTAAATGCACTGATAATAAGTTTAACCAGGGGCTAAGTCTTTGCTTATTAAGAGTCTTATTGTAAGATCTGATTTTGACATGTATTCGCTGTTACATATTGCCAATTAGATAAAGAATGTTTTACCAGGTAAGAATTTGATATTTAGATTCTTGACAAATTATGTATTTTACAGTGACTTTCAGAAATGAGTTTCTAATGATTATTTTGATATGTAGTAATTATTTACTTAACATATATATCAAATGGAAGTTATACTTACAGAAGTATAAAAAATAATTTTTTAATCATTTTTTGAATAAATTAAATACTTTTATTGATTTTCTTTTTCGTGGTTGTGTACAGAGAAACGTTCATAGTAAAAGATTGGTTACTTTTTAAAAAGTTTTATTCGGTGATTATTGATTAGACAGAGTTTAATTTAATGTTCAAATAACATTGATTTAGAGAAAAAAAAATCAACAAAAATAGTATTTTTTTGGTCGAATAGGCTTAACTTTAATGCTGTAAATTGGATGAAGCTTCAGCTGTTTGGGAAGGAAATGATTAGCAGAGAACACTACGGGCTTAAATGCACCAATAGCCCCTGAACTTTGAAAACTTGATGTGTTGGTCACTAAACTATAAATCGGTCAGTAACAGCCCTTTAACTTTGTAACTCGGTATGTTTTAGTCTAGCTCAGTAACTTGACACTCATTTTTAATGGCTTAAATATATTAAAAGCCCTCAAACTTTGACAACTCATTTAAGTTGGTCGTCAAACTAAAATTTGGTCTGCATTAGGCCCCAAACTTTACAATAAATAACAAGCATTTTAAAAATTAATTGAACTTAATTAAAATTGATTTTTATGTTAAGTAACAAAAAATTCATTAAAATTAATCAATTCATAAAAATCTTATTCAAGTTCTCATCTAGTAAATATAGAATTAGCTATAAAAATGATTTTGGTCCTCGATAAAAAAAGGGTAAAAAAAAATGATGTATCAGTTTTACCAATTGGAAGTGGAGCAACTAAGGCCCGATGGAGCAGTCAATTTCGCCAGAGTTGGAAGACATCAGTGACTGTCATTGATTTCACCGAATTTGGTGTCATTTTCCAGCATCACTTCATCGTCTCCTCTTTTTTATTTGGTCAATTTTGCCAAACATCTTCACAACACCTCTGTTTCGCCTCACTCACTAGTGGCCGTTCCTTGAGATTCACTTTGCTCGCCTCGCCTCTTCTCTCTCTTCATCCAGATCACTGAAGTTGAAGGGGACTTCTTTGGCCCTTTCTTTCTCGATTCATCCCATCAGTTCATCCCTTTCTTCCTTGATTCATCCCATCGATTCACAAATTTCATCCCTTGATTCATCCCATCGGTTCATCCTTTTATTCCTCCAACATAAGAGGCATGCAATGAAGACGCAGTAGATCATGATGATTAGTGTTGTTTTGTTGCTTTTTAAAAGAGAGGAAGATTAGAGATTAGGGATATAAACGTTAGCTTTAGAATTTCATAATTTAGAATAATTAATTGAAAAAATTTTAGGATAAAAATTATTTTTTAATATTTATTTTAATGTTAATTAATGTCACCTCAACAATTTTCGTCTGATTTAATGGTAAAATTAATAAAATTGGCTCAATTGAAACACAAAAATAAAGTATAGTACTTTGATAGGACAATAAATTTTCTAGGTATTATGTTATTTCCTCATTATAGATAATACATTTCTTTTACTTTTTCTTTATCTAGGACCAAGATCATTTTATAGCTAATCTTATATTTACCTAACAAGCACTTGGATAATAGTTTTTATGAAGAAATTAATTTTTATGATTTTTTTCTTTACCCAACTTAAAAAAATTAATTTTAATTATTTATAATGAATTTTATTAATTTTAATGAATTTTTATAATGCTTATTGGTTATTCTAAAGTTTAGAGTCTAGTGCAATGTAGTTGTAGTTTGATAACCAACTTAAACAAGTTGTAAAAATTTGAGAGTTCTTCATATATTTAATCCAATAAAAAAAATTAAGTCAATGAGTTGGACTAAAATATACCGCCTTCGTCCCAAAATCTTTGCTTCATTTGATTTTTTGTTATATTTTGACTTGAATTTTTTCATATTATTGTTTGTTAGAAAAAATTAAAAAAAAATATGTAGAAACTACATGTCTTGATTTATCATTTGTATGCAAAAAATTTTCATTTATATATTAAAATATTAAAAATAAAAAATCCTAAATTAATTGTTGAAAATAAATGGAGTACTAAATTGAGAGTTTCGACTAACTAAGTTACAGTTTGAGCATCAACGCGTGGAGAAGTTTAAAAACCGAAAGAACCAAACTATTTCGAGCCAAAATCTTGGATGAAAAGTGCACTGTTATCTTTTGGAGGTACCGGATTTTTATTATTTATTTTGTATAAATTGATGCTGTGAGAATTATTGCATTTGTGGTGCTTGATGTGCTGATCCGCGCTGGTTGTTATTTTATTTTATTTTATTTTCTTTTGGTAGTCAGTGATCCGCGCTAATACTTGATTCACTTTTGTTTGTAGAACTTGATAAGCTTTATTCAATGTATAAAATTCAAATTTGGTCATTTAATTATTTGGTTTGTCCTAAAATTGTTCCATAACTCTAAAAGTGACTATTAAGGTCTGCAAACTCCAGTAGTGCATTTTATTTGAATCTCATCCATTATTTCAGCATTATTTCTGACAGAAAATGCATACGTGGCACTTAATACCCTCTGCTTGGTTTCATAATGCCACATGACATCATTTTTTATGAAAATAAGTAACAAGACTAGGAAAATAAAAAAAAAATAATTTTATAGACCTAAAAGGTTAATTAACACAATCTTCCCCAATTTCCTCTCCTGAACGAGCACCATCGTTACCGCCATACCGCCACTGCTACTCTCTTCTCCGATTAATGCCGATTCAATCGAGGGTTCAACTTCGATTCATCAATTCTCTAAATAACACCAAAACCCCAAATCCTCAAAATCTTCAATTATGGCCGATTCCCCAAATCTTAAATCTCATATTCTCTTTTTACGATTGATTCCCCAAAATCCAACATCATTTCTACATGCCAAAGCTTTTCCCTTAATCATTCTTTCTCATGCAAACACAATCGTGAAGGTTGACCTCCGAATTGGCTAAACACTCCTGCTGGTCCACTGTGATTAAATGGCCTTGTGTCGTGTTGTTTGCGTTTAAGAAGGCGTGACATTGTTATCAACCAGATCCTCTACTAAGATTTTCGAAGAATTGTTCAATAGTACGGCGAACTGTGGAATAAGACAATTTCCAGCCTAAATATACCAAGTATAAGTAGAACTTCCAAAAATGAGTTTTAGAAATCAACAAGAAAGTTTAAATAGTGATACAGTCCGAAAACACACAAAAACGAATAAGCTCTAGCCTTCTTCAAATCTCAATCGAGGCCCCGAGCACCAAGGTTTACAGAGGCATTTTCCAGGACATAACCATACTAATTAAAACTTTTCTGAAGATGCTTTGAAAAACCTTTTAAAAAACAATTGCTGAATTACCTAGACATAACATCAAGGATTGAAATCGATAGTTTACAACAATTAGGATTGAAGGCAAAGGATGACTTGAAGAGAGGATCCACAAGGTGGCAACTCTTAAGTCATCATTTGCCTTCAAGCTTAATAATTATAAACTTGAAGATGATCTTAATCTGAGAGGATCCACTTATGTGGCAACTTAGATTATCTGAAGAAGTTAGGAAATTAAGAACCTGTGCCTTACCATTTAACCAGAAATTTAGAGAGATAAAGGAGACAATAGGAGGAAGATATATGGAAGGATTTCTGTATTTCCTCCAAGATGATTACAAACTAAAACTAGACATCCTTATATAGGCGGAGGTAAAAGGAAACAAACAAACAAGATGACATAAGGGTTTACGTCAAAGTAAATAATTCTTATCCGGAAGTGACATTAAGAGGAAGATATATGGAAGGATTTTTATATTTCCTCCAGGATGATTACAAACTAAAACTAGACCTCCTTATATAGGCGGAGGTAAAAAGAAACAAACAAACAAGATGACAAACCCGTAATATACTTTAACAAAATAATTTATGGACATACTGCAGCATACTAGACTTTGTCGGGAACAAAGACAAGGACATCATGGGGCTTCATAATCCAGATGTCTAGGATGGAATTCATCCAAATTATAGCTTGAAAATTCTGAATCCTATTTTTCCTGCCAAAAGTACAGATCATCGATATAAGGGTCGTTCAGAGGGTCATCTGGTTCACCAGTTGGATCTGGACCATTTAGCTGCTTTTAATGAATACAGATAAAACCACAACCGTAGTCTGGCATAATGTAGTGTTCATAATGCTAGGTCAGCGGTAGATCTTCGTCTTCTTCAACATTGACTGGAGAAAATGGAGCCAATGCAGGACAGGAAATAAGATTAAGAGTATTTTGTGTCTGTTCTGCTCTTTCACATCTTTCTTTGGCTCGTCGAAGTCATTGAAGATCATCAAAATGCTGGAAAGCTTCATGGATCATTTCTTGGTAATCCAATAGGTAGGAGGGCCATTCTTTAGTATCATGAGGCCATACTTCCATAGTGAACAAAGTATGGCTGTATCGATAAGCCTATCGAAGAAAAACATGAAAGTCTGTATGACGTTGCCATGGAACCTGAGCAAGGTTAAAATCTAGGTTTTTATAATGGTGGTAGACAGGGGAAGGAAATAAATGCAAACCATTAGAAGTTTTGGTAAAGGTAATAGGTCAATGAAAGAAATATATGACATGAGCAAATCCATAAAACATGGAAGAGTTTAATGGAGAGATATTATTTAGCTAGTAGCTTTTTTGACAATCAGGGATAGCAGGGTTTAAAGTTTTGTAGAACTAATGGAGGTTATCAATTTATTTGCAGATAGAGTCAAACAAATAGAGGAAAACAGGGAGGTATGAAGAGAAATCAGAATGGAAATTTCCGGAGAAGGTGAGGAGTTGGTGAAGCTTGGAGATATTGAAGATGACACCTATGGTGTGAACTAAACAGAGGTACCAGAAGAAGTAAAGAGCTACAGGTGGAAAGTCGAAGACATTAGGAATAAAAAAAAGGTGAGCAAATGTGAACTGAGGATGAATCCCGACAAGTTTGACAGGACAATCATCAAAACTATACTTTTCTATGAGAGAAACACAGTAGTGGAAGATTTTGTGTCTCTGGGTAAAAGTGAGTGATTGATGCTCATATCATTCAACATCAACCGGGAGGTTTTTTTCTTTGTCAAAAACTAGGGGATAGAAAGAGGAAGAAAAGGCCATTAGTGTTTTGGCTTAGGAGGTTTCGGTGGTTTAAGGAAAAATTTGATTGGTTTACTCAGGATATCAGCAAGTGTATTGGAGGTGCCCTTTATATGCTTGACGTTGAAGCTAAAGCGGATGAACCATTACTGCCAGCGAAGCAATAAAGCATTTGGGAGTTGTTTTTGCCTGTAGTTTAGCATACGTGGGAATGCTGACATGTTTTTCTCTACCAAAAAGTGATGACCAATGAAGTGGAACTAGAATTTCTCAATTCCACGTTTGACGGCTAGGATTTCTTTGTAGGTGGAGTAGTAATGCTTCTTTGGTTATTTAAATTCTCCACTATTGTAATAGCACATGTGTCAGACGCCATTAGTTTCTTCAAGGAGGACAGCTCCCCAATACTTATTTGACGCATCAGTCTGGAGTATTCTTTTCCTTTTATCGAGAATCTTGAGCGATAGCAAATTCTTGACCACTTGTTTTAGCTTGAAGATAGCTTGCCAGTGCTGGGAGGATTATGGCTGTGAGCTTTTATGGAGATATATGTATAGAAGATGCAAGATAGTGGCCAGCTTTGAGATGAATTCTCATATATAGTTGACAAGCCTGAGAATTTTTTGGAATTGTTCCTTTGTGAGGTTATCATCAAGAAATTCCATGATTTTTTATAGCAATATATGGCTAAGGATGATACTTGTTGTCTTTGATCTAAACACCAAGAAACTCAATTGATGTTTGACCGATTACCATTTTGCTTTATGAAAGCATAACTCTATTTTACTTATTAACCTGAGCAAACTGGGTTAGGAGTTTTAAGTGAGATCCTGTACAGGGAGAAAATAATAAAATATCATCAATATAAATAAGAGCCGATTGAAGGATTGACTCAAAGATTTGGATCATTGCCTTCTGGAAAAGTAAGGGTGTCGTCTTAAGTCCGAATGGTAGTATTGTCCATTGATAATGGTGGTCTGGGATGCAAAAGGCTATATTCTATTTGTCCAAAGTATTAATCAACAATTGCTAGAAGCTTGATTTAAGGTCGAGCTTGAAAAATATCTTGGCACTTGTCAGGTTGGCAAAGAGAGTGTTCTTGCATGGTAAAGGGAACTTGATGTCAGCAAGAAACTCATTCAAGGGCCTGTAGTCGATAACAAGCCTGGGTTTCTTTCTTTTTTGCTTCGAGTGTTTGTTCACATAAAAAGCTTGACAAGCCCATGATGAAGTTGTGGGCTCGATAAAACCTTGGGCCTTTAATTCTTGGAGTTCTTGGACTACCATTTTTTTCTTTTCTGGGCTCATACCCCAATGGGTGGATTTTGTAGGATTAACATCCTCATTCTTTTTTAATGGACTTTCAATAAAAACTTAAAATTTTTCCACAATGGGAGAGGATGTTTCTTCTTGAACTCAAAATGGGACTCAACACAGGACTGTTGGATGAGCATTTGCATGACTGAGCTATATACCGAGTAATTTTCAGATTGTATTTGACTAGCAGAGAGAGTTTCACCTTCGTATGAGTTTAACCTTGGAGTAGTTGTCCAGGGAAGGAAACACTTGTGCATTTGTAAACCTTTCTCATTCCATTTTCGAACTGATAACTTCTTGATAATATCAAACCCAAGAATTGTATCTCTACCATGGTTATAACCGTAAACAGTAGTAAAAACGTACTTTGCTGGTAAAAAACTGATTCTGATGGGCTTGCTTATTTGGGTAATATAGAAGACACCATTGACTGCTTTGAATATTTTATTGCAGGGTCACCATATTCTTTTTGGAAGTAACGAGAGATTGATAATGGTGTTTGTGGCACTGGTATCAAATAGAGCAATAACCAAGACTGGTTTTGCTTATTTATCTAGAAGAATGTTGATCTTGGCTTGATGGATGATTTGAATAGGGAACAATGAAGACTACATAGGAGTTATCTATATAGTATAAATGGAAGCTTGTTCTAAATCATTGTCAGATTCTGATTTTAGAAAAGAGGGATTCCATGTCATTGCAAAAATTCACTCCAGTGACCTCACACCATCTTCTTATTTGATTGAGTGTTCTTTTTAGGACAATTTTTTGCAAAATGTCCACGTTGTCTGCAGATGAAACATCTTTTAAATTTTTCAGTATTCTTCTGATATCGAAAAAATCTTTTCTTCATTCTTCGAAACCTGTAAAGTTTGTCTGGAGTGTAAACTTTCTGTCGATGGTGCTTTTTCCGTGGAGTACAGTGACAAGTGTTTTTATCCTTGCACTTGATTTACAATTCTGGCTATTAGCAAGCTTTGTCAAATAGACCTTGGGTCTGATTAAATTCGTTAAAGAAAGAATGGGTATTACACAGTTTTCATAGAACCATCATGAGAGTCTGATGAAGCCTTTCGAATGAATAGTTGTTGAGGGGTTGTCCACTTTGCTAGATAATTCGGAGAGCTTCTTGCCCAATAGTCTCAGGGACTAAGTTTAGATAGGCCTGTTTCAAGTTGTTGTTGCTTTCATATCCAGTGTATATGAGATAGAAACACTTAAGCATGTTCTCATAATGCTTTTCAAGATCTTTTCTATTGCAAGAACAACACTTCATCTTGAAGAATTCTTCTCGTGTGACATCTAATAAAGCTAAATGATCTCCAATGAACTTTTGCTAAAGCTTAATAACCAACCCATTTATTGTGCCAAGTTAGAGTAATTAAGCTTGACAATATTGTCTAATACTCATGAGCTAATGTTTGAGAATACTTGTCATGCTAGGAATAAAGGCTGCAATGACCTTCTGATGAGTAGGTCCTTCCTTTTGCATTTATGTGAGACACTAAGCATGAAATTCAAGAAATTTTACATGCCATTTTGTTGGTGATGAAGTGTGAAAGAGAATTTCAAGATAGATTGATGTTTATGAAAGGAACATATTATTCCATGGTGACATGAGGTTGAGGTTTCGGTGGTGGTGGTACAGTTGGAGGAGGTTGTTGCTAGTAAGGTTCTGGTTGTGAAGGAGGTTGATTTGATTCTACATCTGTAGTAGCTGATTCAGCTGGCTAGGTTTGGCCTGTAGAACCTTGAGCCATATAGACTTGGAACCCTGATGAGGAGGAAGTTGACAAAGTATCATTATCAAATTCTTTTATGTCACTGGATGAATTGGAAGTCAAGTCTTGGATTGCTCTGCTAAAACAACAGGAGTATCTTAGCCTTGTTGAAGCTGTTGATCAAGGTAGCTTGTGATTAGATTGGACTGCAGTGTCCAAGCTTTATGAGATGGCTCATTGATTTTCACAATAGGATTAATAGGCCTTTGTGGATACATTGGGTCTTTCATTTTTGGATCCTGGGAAGGATTGGGCCTGACTGGCTGACTAGGCCTTATAGGCTTAAAATAAGCAGCAGTAGGAACTAATGCTGTATAATTTGGTTTTGGTAGTATTTGTGGCAATGATGTAAAGAATGGATTGCTCATAGTCGGAGGATGATAAACTGGGCTTGGAGTTGGGCTGAATGGATCAACTATCCTGAACATAGAAAAAAATGAATCAAGAATATTGGCTTGTTGCTGGTCCTAAAGATATTTGAGTTGTTGCTTCAAGTGGTTAATCTCTCGTTCTTAGGCTGAGAAATTCTCTTGTCTTGCAATCAGCCTTACTATTTCTTGAGGAAGATAATTAATTCGTTGTTAGCATTATGCCAAGGGATCAATTATCATCTGATCCATCTTCTGCTCCAGTTTGACTTGATTGTGTTTTATTCTACTGAGAATTTTTTTTTGAGACATAATGTTCTCTGATTGCCAATTTATAACTTGTTTTGCTGTAGAATTTTCTTTTCTTTTACCTTTTAAATCAACTACTATAAGTTGAGGGATCTTTGAGACATACTTTGTTGATGTAGAAAGGTCTTCAAACTTAAGAGGAGGAAACTCCTCATTCTTTAGCTTGAACATGTTGATCTCAGAATAAATAATAAGAGGTTGTTCTTTCCTGAATTGTTTGAGAGCTTGCTTATAATATGGATGAGATGCCATTTTAACTTCCATAGATGGAAGAGGAAGTTTAAATGGTTCTGCAGGAGTCTGGAAGATGGTAGAAGACTCATCTTTCTGGGAGTAGAGAACGTAATAGTCATACTTGCTAGAAGATTCTCTTAGTAATCCAACTTTAGGATTACCATTTTCATAGAATTGACGAAGAAGCTATTGTGAAGATTTCTTCTTTAATTTTTTCTTCATCTTCTTGGTAGTTTCTTCATTGTCATTTGGGGATTAGTAACAATCCAGATAATCACAAATATCAAAATATTTATGACCTTATCTTCTTAAAACAAGTACATGGGAGAGCCATTTGAGTCATAAAAATCAATGGGAACCTGGGGAGGTTCTTGTGGTTCTTTAATCATAGACAGAACTGCTAGTGTGGAGAAAACATCAGCTTTAGAGGGTGGTTCTTCTTTCTGGAAGAAGATATTAGTCTTGCCTTCTCATCTATAAAGGAATAAATGCTTCTTGGATTGGACTGGTTCCATCTGTTGATGAAGGGATTCATATGCAGTTATCTAGAAGGCAAGAATGAGCCACTGAAGTTTTTCATGAGGAATCTATTGTGGAACATAAGTCTCATTTGGAACGTAAGTTGTATCTACAAAGAGATACAATGCATCATTATTCGTGTTGGGCATAGAAACATCAAGAACATGATTTTGGACTCTGTATGCCATCTGAGAATAAAGTGTAGCCACTAGAGTAGAGCAGATTTGTTCTACTCCAATAATCTGTAATGGATCTTTAATGCTGATAGAAAGTGTGGGTCTTGAAGAGCTATATAGAAGTTGGGGAATAACGTAATAAGGATGATATCAGTGTTAACAGTAGTCTCGACAGTGCCGATGTAGGCATGTTTGTACTTCTTGTACCGTGAATAAAAAAAAGCCAGTCAAATAGTAACTGGTAACCCTTTTCTTCCGTGATAAATGAGGGCCAAACGAACAGCTCCAAAATGTAAATGGGTATATCCTTCTGCTACCTATTGGTGAGGAAAATGATAAGGAATCTCCAGTGTAACATACTGTTCTTTGGATGTGGCAGGAAAAGCATGTTGATCAAACTTGGTGGCTTGAACATACTCTTTAACATGTTTCCATGAAGGAAAGACAATACTCTTAACTGTCTTTGTAAGAGAGTGAGACGGTTTAGTAAATGCTTTGTACGGATTGATAAGAGGAAGATCTGTGAGAGAGATCTTCTCATCATCAGAGAGATACTTGAATTCACATAGAAAAACTAGGTGGGAGGACGAAGTTGATCTGAAAGAGGCAATAGGAGTGAGGTAGAGGTTTTTAGTTTCCCAACTTCTTCAGATAGTCTGAGTTGCCACATAAGTGGATCCTTTCATATTAAGATCACCTTCAAGTTTAAAATTATTAAGCTTGAAGGCAAATGATGACTTAAGAGTTGTCACTTTGTGGATCCTCTCTTCAAGTCGTCCTCTGCCTTCAATCCTAATTGTTGTAAATTATCGGTTTCGACCTTCAATGATATGTCCGGGTAATCCAGTAACTGTTTTTTGAAAGGTTTTTCAAAGCATCTTCAAAAAAGTTTTAATTACTATGGTTATATCCTGGAGAATGCCTCTATAAACCTCAGTGCTCTGGGCCTCGATTAAGATTTGAAAGAAGGCTAGAGCTTATGGATTTCTGTGTGTTTTCGGACTGTATTACTATTTAAACTTTCCTGTTGATTTTCAAAACTCATTTTTGGAAGTTTTATTTATGCTTGGTATATTGAGCTGGAAAATGTCTCTTGCCACGGTTTGCCGTACTATTAGGCAATTCCTCGGAAATCCCAATAGAGGGTCTGGCTGATAACAATGCCACATACCAAGTTTAAAACCTTGTTTTTGTAAAAGCTTGATTGAGATTTGAAAGAAGGTTAGAGCTTATGGGTTTCTGTGTGTTTTTGGACTGTATCATTATTTAAACTTTCCTGTTGATTTCTAAAACTTGTTTTTGCAAGTTCTACTTATACTTGGTATTGGGCAGGAAACTGTCCCGTGCCACGGTTCTCCATACTGTTGGGCAATTCTTTGAAAATCCCAGTAGAGTGTCTAGCTGATAACAACACTACGTATCAAGTTTAAAACCTTGTTTTTTGAAAAGGTTTTGTTACTGGAGAGAAATTTGTGTTTTAACTCCCCAAAACTATATGTTTATGCTTGTTGGGATTAAATTTTTATTTTTGTACAATATGATCATTTATTTTAGTTAAAAAAGAAACCAAATCATCATTTTCGAGTCCCAACAGAACTTGTAAGACTGCCACATCAACATTTTCATTGAAGTTAAAGTTGAAGCTGATGGAAGGGCCGCAATTAAGACACAATATAAATGTTAAGGGGCTTTGTTAGGATAAATTTAAGATAAAGGATTATATTAGAACAACTGTAAAAGTTAGGGGACCGTGATGAATTTTATCCTTTATTTAATGCATTCCTATTTACGAAAAAAACAAAAGGAGGCAAATAGAAGGCCACAGTCCGAGCCACTTGGGTAAAACGGCATAAATACTTCCTAACCCTGTAAGCCGAAAGGCACTCGCTGGCATGCTGCTAGGGGTGATCATGATTCTTGATTCTTATCCATGAATTGAGTATGAAAATTTGTTTGACAGTTTCAAGAATTAACTTTTATGTGTCCAATCCTGGATCCATCATTTTCTTTTTTTGGGTCTTATTGAGTGGACAAAGAAATTCTAGGAGCAAAATAGAGAACTTATAGAAAGATTGTGCCCAACCTATATATATCTTTGCCAAAGGGAATTGTTGGCAATTGCCACTTATCAAAGCCTATATATTGTTTGTTAGCGCTATTTGTTATTGTAATTATCTGCCATTATAACGAATTTGTGTCATTAGTTTGACCACAAAGTGTAACATTTGCGTGATCGGATGGTTGTCAGATATCTGTCATCAATGACAAATGGTCATACCATTTTTTTTTTTTTGCTACATACAAAACAATTCACCTAACTTTTCAAACTTAAAAAAATTACTATTTGTATTTATTCCCATTTGGTTTTTCCTTTTCTGGTTTGTTTTTATGCTCTTTTTCGGGCCTTTAAGCCATGCTGGTAATGAATTTTGAGCTGTGGGAAAGGACTCGGCAGATTTGGGCCAACAATGTTGGGACTTGGGAGGCCTTCGGCCTTGGAGATTGAACATGCGAATTGGGCTCAGTCTAAGAAAGATGGTGAACTTGTAAATCTAAAATTCAAAGAGCGAAGAGTTCTTGAACTTGCCCGAGGCAGATCATGAGCCTGGGAATAAAAAAGAAGAAACATGCGGAAGAAGTAAACTGCTGTGGAAATAAACAGCAAAGAAAGTGGAAGCTAACAGGCAGAAAAATAGAAAATAAAATAAAGCTCGATGGAGAAACCTGCTCGGCTCACAAGGCCGGGTGGTTAAAAGTTAACTTTATAAAATCTCACGTGGCCTAAATACTGTGATTAGCAAGAGTTTATATTGTGATTGAGTCTTTCTATTCATAACCACTTGATTTTAGGTTAATTGTTTTAATATGGTATCAAAAATCAATATTTGTCATTACCCTAATTATTGCTGTTATAACCCTAATTATTGCCGTTATAACCCACGTAACAAAGCTAAATGGACTTGCATGTGAGAGGGCATATTAAGTGAGAAAGTCTCACATGGCTAAATTCATTACCAATTAGTTTTGAGTTAGATGCTTTGGCACTTTTTTCCTATTAATATTTTGAATTCTATTTTGTTAGAAAATAATTATGTCTTAAAAAAATAATTTTCCTACCAGCATATAAAAAGAAAATTTTAATAAAACTACTATTTTTTATTTTTAAAAATATTTTTAAGTATTTTTAAAGCTTCTTGGAGTATAGAATTTCAATTGATGTATAATTTGATGGATTTCGGGAGCCAAACAACGCAGCGGAATTTAACTGAAACCCTCCAGGATCCAAGTGAAATGGGGTAAACCGGGTGTTCGAAAATTTTCATACCTAATTTTCGGTTGAGATCTCTCACTCAACTGTAAAGTCGAATCACAAAACTTGAACAGTTGACGTGTTCAAGCTCTCTATGGTATCCACACGAGCCTCTTGGGATCACCACACTTCCACCACGTCCCGGTAGATGCGTTTCTCTTGCATTCGCAGTGCTAGCTTGCGTCCTTCAAGGAATTGCAAGAGAAGAGTGTGGCTATCCTTTTTGGAGACTAGGGCAAGGAGACTTGCGAATTTCTCACTTAAAAGTTGTATTTATAGTGAGACTCAACTTCCAAGCCTAATGGATTTCAAAGCCCTAATCCAATTAGGATTTAATTTCGGCCTTAATAATGGCTCAACTCTTTGGCCCATTATTAATATGAAATTAAAGTGAAACCATAACCCAAATAATTAGCCCATGCACTCTAATGATCCAAATAGCTCTATGTGTGCGACCTAATAGGCTCTTGCCATGTTGGCAATGATCATAAATCATATTTATGATCATAAGCAATGAGCGGTGTCTAGCAACACATCATTCCTACCAAAGTGACAAGATTATCAGTGAATCGACTAAACCTTTATGATCATCACCGATATATGCCATTGTCCCTTTGTCCAAGATATCAAGACTAAGCACGAGACATGGAATGTGTCACTCTTGTATAGCCCAATCTTTGGTTTCTTGATTACCGAGTAGACCAACTTAAACTGATGATATTGATATCATATATCAACTCATCCGAGCATGACCATGCATTTTTTAAGTCTCACTCTATCAAGGGGCCTGAAGATATCACTCCTGTTACATAGGAGGGACAAATTCCATCTTGATCATACAAATCCCTCCGCATGATATGTGACATACCCAATGACGTCCTTCAAGTTCACTCAGTTATGAGCAACAACGAAAAGTTTCAAAGTATGTGACTCACATGTAGGGAACTTTGATGACCTTAGGTCGAAGGACTACATATACCATGATCACTATGAGAATCACTTATGACACTCATATAACGATCCATGTAGTGTTCTCATGGTGGGTCGGTCCAGTACACAAGTTCTCTAACTTGTACCCATATGTAGACTACATATCTCATATTAGTCTCCACATATGCTAGTTACGTATTATTGCAACCTGCTCCACAATAATACTAGACCAGGGACGTTTAAGAATATCATTATTCTAGGGTTACGATTATGTTTGTTAAGTTACGTAAAAACAAAACAACAAACATAATTGTTGGATTAATGCCTTAATAAAATATCATGACTCAATGAGCAAAAATACAATCATCTCATGATTGACTTTTGGGCACAACACTAACATAATTAGGGTATGCAACCACCATACATAGAAATGGACAGTTATAGGGGATAAAAAATTTACTTGCTCAAACCTAAAGGCCTAGATCTAAGGCACTTGAACTTGGTTGACACTTAAAGGGAACAATTAACCTTTACAAGATAGTATAGTCTAGCACCTTGACATCTTGTGCTCTAAATCACTTAATTTCAGTTACATTGAACTTGCAAAAAATGAAGGAGTTAAAAGGGGATGGTTTATATATATACATATAAAATTAGAATAACAACAAACAAAGTTAGGGGAAGGAAGACGTAGTCACGTGGTGGGCTTTCGTTACTTTCTCTTTAGGAACGACGACCACTGTGCACCAAGGAATGGCGTTAAGGAATCAGATAATTGGTTGAGTTGTATGTTGTAAATGTGGGGCTATAGTCAAAGATCGGTGTAACATATACATAATTTGAACACAGCCAATAATAAAAGGTAACATTCAGAAGCATGCGGATGTGAGTAGCCTCGCTGGCTTCCAGGAGGCCATAAAGTTCTACTTTCAATGTTGAATCGCACAAATGAATGATAGCTCCATGTTGAAGCTTTGGCCGCCTACCGATTCTTATCCAGACCCATGTTGCAGCTCCTAGTCTAATTAACTGTCTCCAAGCACTATTGGTGAAGAAAATTTTTGATAAGTGAAGCACAGGCCCACACTTATTAGATCCCCATATGTGGCAGAAAGGATGTGGCTGATTATAAAATGACTTGGAGTATTGAGCTTGATATTTTTAAGAAGCAGCAATTTGTTGAATAAGGGCGTCTTGGCCTTGCTATAATTGATAGGGCATGGATTGATGCATTACAAAAAGTACATTCATTCCTGCCTAATCAAATAAACCAGAGTGTTGAGACTAGGTAAGTAATCCTATCCTGATGCCACTGCTTATGGCCTTCAATAAAGCAGATAACCAAGCTTCAAGAGTAGAAAAATCTTTCCTTAATGGCCTCGTACAAAATTCCCCCCATACTTTCTGGGATCCCTGACATTCCCAGAATAGGTGAAATGATGTTTTTGGATCAACATGACATTGTGAACACGTTTAAGTGGTATGGCCCCCATGAATTGCTAGATTACTAGAGTAGGTAAAACATTAAACATACATTTCCATAAAAAAACTTTAAATTTTTGAGATACATTAGACACGTGCACCTTTTTTAAGATTGTTAAGAATTCAAGATAAGGAGCTGGGAACAAAGTATTTGCAATAAGGTTGAGTAAGGATGTAGATTGTTTCAAGATTTCTAGATTGTAACCCTGCTTAGTATTGTACATGCTAGAATAATGACCTAGCCAGATGACTGAGTTTTGTTTCCTTGCATCAAAAGTACAAGGGATTTGGGTGATTTGGTTAATGAATTGGTATGGCAAAAGTTGTTTAAGAGAAGAGCTCGGCTAGGTATGGTTTCTCAAGTCCATTAGGTTTTAAACTCTTAGGTCACTACTCTGATGATAGTGGGGGTTAGTTGAGTGAGATGAGATGAGGTGACACTCGGGATTAGAGGTGAAAATAGGCTGGGCCGGGCCGAGCCCACTAAGCTCAAATTTGGCCATTTTATTATTCCATACTACCTAGGCTCTAGCTTGCCTAATTTTTTAGGCTTAAGTTTGCCTCAAAGGCTCACCAAGCTTGAACGACACATGTAAATCTTTACTACTAGAATTATAACTTAGACGAAAAAGAATGATTGAATTTGTAATTTCTTGCATACATAACCAGAGAAGGGAAAATTATATATCATATCCTAAACTTTTTAACACTTTGCTGCTCTGCCCTAAATTCGTAAACTTCCCAAATAAGCCATCATCTTCCTCAAGACAAGCAATAAGGTCTGCTTGATTCGATTTCATTGCATTTTCTCAGCATTGACCCATCTACGGTCACCCAGCTAGCCCAAAGAAATGAAAACAAGCCATTTGAACACAACAAGCAAGGGTTGAAAGAACAGGACAAAGCACCCGTAAATAGACATTTGAACTTCTCTACCTTCTCCAAAAGATGATAGGCAAAGGATCGCGATCATTGAATCAGCCGGGAAAGAATTGAATCACTATTGTCTATAAAATTATCGCGATCTTCGAATCACAACAGTCCGAAAGAATTGTGATCGTTGAATCGGCGATGAAACCTCCACAATCGACACCAAAAAGGAGAAAGATGGTGATGCTGAGAATGTCTTTGGTGTCATCGTGGATGAATGAGGTAGGATAGTGGATCTAGCATTCCTGATGCCGACGGGGAGGAAATGGACATAGAGGCCTTAGGTTGAAGTGGCAGAGATCGAGTTGAAGCTGAGCCCATGTTTATTTTCCCATACCAAAAGGCATGTTGGGCCCATTATTATACGAGGCCAAGTTCCTTCTGACTCTCACTCAAGCTTAATTATGATTTGAGCTTATTTTCAGGCTCAACCTCGACCTCGATTGAGCCTTGCTCGAAAAGCCTCAACTTGAGTTCGAGCTCGAACTACCCAATAAAAGCTCGGCCCTTTTTCGATCCATGGATCTTCCCATACTCTAATCGAGGCTCCATTGCCTAGAACCTAACGGTGATGGTTTTTAATTAAATCCCTACTACAGGATAGACTTTGCCAAATAATGAAAACTTTGAGAGCAACTTTCACTTGCCAAATAAAGTGGAGGAAGAGGATGGTTGGAGGAAAGAAGAGACTACTTCTCATCCATAGGTCTATTGTGCCTTGTGAATAAACAAAAAAACTTATATCCAGTCGCTAAGTTCAAAATTTTGAATTTTGTTTCTTATATTAATAATAAGTGACTTAATGTAAACCAGTTGTGTGGTTAACTATTTCCTTGGTTTTAAACTTGTTTTTAAAAACAAAAAGTTAATCCATTTTAAGGCAAAAGTATCAAATTTTCCATTAATGTTTAGGTTAAAGTGCTATTTGCTACTATATTTTTTTGCCTAATCTTCTACTAATATTTCAAAATTGGCTTAAATATGCCACCACCTTTAAAAATGACAGAAAATGGTAATAATAACATATTTTTAAATCTTGGGGTTATTATGCACTTTTTAGAAAATATCAGGTCTGGCCATTAAGTCTACCCATTTTCCATTTGTATTCGCCAAAATCATACCTAACTCATCGGTGACACTTCTCGGCCTCCACTCTTGCATTTTCTCCTTAGATTTGACCACCGTTGGTTCTTTGAAAATTTTTACTTACGAGCTCTACCTTTGTAAATCCATTACCTTTTATGACAAATCCAAAGAAAATTGAAGCTTTGAAAGAGCCTAAGTTGATGGTGAAAATGACGTCAATGGTATTTCTAGCAATGTACGCTCCATAGCCATGGCAAAAGGTATGAAGCCGTTGCTGACATTGGTTACTTCGAGTGTGATCTTTTAGTTAGTCCCCATCTCGACAAGCATTTCAGGAAATGTATGGCAGCTACTCATGATTTTGCTTGCCACGATTGTCAGCATCATTGCTCAACTATTGCAGCTTGGTGCCATTATGTTGATGGGTCTCGGTGCCTCAGTCATAACTAAAACCTGACTTTCTCCGTTGTTTTCTCAACCTTCAGCGAACCTAACCCTTGACTCATTGCGCTTGCATTCTTCTTCACTCATGGGTTCATCAAAACTGACATTGGGAACCAAATAGAGTAACAATTTGTCTTCTTCTTCAATTCTTCTTCATTGGGTTTGGGCTACAACATAGTCTTCAATAAGGCACATTTCGCACCGGTGGACAGGAATTTGAAATATGAAATTTTTTTATCATCGATAGCTGTGAACAGTTGCAAAAACTCCAAATGATAGCAATGGTGGGTGGCAAAGATCAGAGAGAGAGAGAGAGAGAGAGAGAGAGAGTCTAGTTTTCTAAGATTCCTGAAGTTTGTTAAAACTTGAATTATCAGCCTAAAATTTTAAAACTTGTCATTTTTAATGTTTTTCTGTGAGCTTTTTAATAAGCAATGATAATATTCACTCTTAATTTGAAACTTTTGTGGTATATTCAGCCAAATTAAAAACATTAGTGGGAGATTAGGCAAAAAAAAAACTATAGTAGCATATATGTGCCTCGGCCTAAATATTAGTGGAAAATTTAAGACTTTTATCTTAAAATGAATTAGCTCTTAGTTTTTTAAAACAAGTTAATTTAATTAAAATGACCTATTTATATCTTTACATCTATTTTTTCTCAGTACCAATTTCATTTGAAAGGCTATATTATGTAGGTGCAATAATACTTTTAAAATACAGTTTTATAATCTTATAATTTTTTAAAAAAATTTATAAAAATTTAATAACATCATAAAAATTTATTTTTAATTAGATTATTAAATCTAATTAATATTGGTTTTCAAATGAAATTGGTTCTGGGAAAAAAATATAAAAATAAAAATAAGATATTTTTGATTAAAATAACCTAAATTAAAAACAAATTGACTCTAAAATTTTTTGAAAAGATTTACAAGGCTATTCAATATAAATTTTTTTGAAAAGATATTATACTATAATCTAAAAGAGAGAGAGATTTTACTGTTTATCAATAGTTACTACTATTCATCTACAATTCTATGATTTTTTTTTTTTACTTTTGTCTCTTTTTTTTAATGTGATTTGATCCTTTTTGCATTTGATCATCTTTTTACAAGGCACTCGCTTTTCTGAGGGTCTATACTACAATTTTCTCAGATTTAGTATGTTTCACGTTTTCTTTTGGTCAAAATGCGGTTTTAGTCCCTAATTTTCTAATCCTTCCATTTAAGGTCATGAGTTATGTTTGTGTGACATTACGGTACCTGAATTTTATAATTATTTATCTGTATCTTCTATTTGCCCTCTTGGTCCCAAAGCCTTGTTTTTTTGTTGTTTTATCTACTATCTTCTAAAGTAAGACATTAGTGACCATAATTTATTTATTTTTTAGTTAAATAATTTTTTATCTTTATTATGTCAATTGTTAAATCTTTTGTTGTACCTAAAGTTTCCCCCATTTTTTTGGTCTTGATTCTAAATTTTTTTATTGATTTTATTTTTTATTTTTTTCTGAAATGAAACTTTAATAATTATAATTTGCCTACTTTTGAATTGGTTCTAGTTGATTTGGCTTTAGTTAGTTTTGTCTTTTACTTTTTTTTTTATCTTTATTAGGTTAATGGTTAGATTGTTAATTAATTAACATATATTAAATATAGTTTTGTATTTCGGTCATTTTTTTTTATCATTATTGATGATTAAGTTCTATAGTATCAATTGTTTACTTCAAGCTCTATAGTTTAATAAAGTAATTTGATCCATAACTGTTAAAATTGAAAGTGAATTTTTCTAGATAAATTTTTCATAAATGCTAAAAATTAGAGTTTTATTTAATAAGAGATGAAAATTTTTAGCAAATTTTTTTTAAATTAAAAAAAAAATATGCATTGTTTCAAAGTATATATCGTGTTTTGTTTCATAGTGTTATGTTTCGATCATAACTAATTATTTTAATGATATAAAATTAACACAATGTGGGTCATCAGACCTCTCCATTTGTTTTCTTGGTCTCTAATTTTTTGTTATTTTTTTATTTTATTGTCTTGTAAAGCAAAATCTTGGTCATTATGGTTTGTTTAATTTTTTTAATCAACTATAGTGACTTCGTTTAACTTTTTTTTGTTGATTTATTATTATTATTATTATTATTATTATTATTATTATTAAAAAAAGACAACTTTAGTCACAATAAGTTATCTATTTTTTGGTATGGTTCGAGCTAATTCATTTTAGACAATATTTTCATTTATTTTCTTTTTTACTTTATGAATTTGATGGTTAAGCTTTTAATTCCTAAAATCTTTTCATTTTTTCTCTTAGCCTGAAGACCATTTTTTGTTATTTTTTTATTTATTAATCATGAAACCTCTGCCTTTTTATTACTAAAATTTCACTTTTTGTCATATATTATTAGCTTTTTCATATTATTTCTCTCTTATAAAATAAAATTTTAGTCTTTACAATTTATCTCTTGATACTTAGAATCCTTCTTTTTGCTCTCTTAGTCTCAAAATTTTACTTTGACCTTTTATCCTGGTCCTTACTTTTTTTTTTTTTTCAATTTTATGAAAATTTTGTCCTTTATTAATGATTATCGCTGTTTTTATTCATATTTAATGTAAACACGAATTGAACTGCCATAACACGTGAGCATCATAAACCTCGTACAAGGCTGTTTAACCCGTAAGCTTAGATATTAATTCGAGAGTTGAATTCCAACAAAAAGTCCCATGGCATGACATTGATCTTAGGGGGAAAAGGCCGAGAAAGGTTAGTCACTCACATGACATTGTTTGGCAGCAACTACTTGCTGTAGCAGTGCTGGTATTTTTTTTAATTTAGAATTAAATGAATAAAAGAAGGCCAAAATACCCTCCCAGTCCCTAAACTCAATTAACTAGGACATTTACCCCTTTGAACTTGAACTCAATCAAACTCAGCCCCCAAACTTACTAAAGTGGGTCAGTCAACCCCTTTGACTTGACCCGTGCCTGTCATGTGCTTAGTGTCATTCGTCCCCGTTTGCTAATCCTGTTCATCCATTTTCCAAGCATCTTTTTCTGTGAAATCTTCTAGAAACAATCAAAGATGACTTTCCATTGTCAACATGTTCTCCAGCCGGGCTATCGACCAAGAAAACCAAGAATCCAATCTTCGTGATTGATGATGCCTGTGCCATGAAAACCAATTCCAGTGATATAAACCCACTACGGAATTTGGAACATAAGCTAGAGCAAGGAAGAACGAGTTGTTTTCTTATGGGCGAATTTCTCAACAAAAAATGCAAGAACTTGGTAGATAGCATGGGCCTGGCGGTGGCGTAGGGATTGGCTGCACGCACTAAACTAGACTTCAAATTTATTAGGGGAATCAGGTTTGTCTTCCTTGTTCACTTAAGTTGTGGCATAGGAATCGAGTTTGAATATGGGTTCACTAGCAAAAGTAAAGGATTGATGATCATAAATTGAGATATAATGTGTATTGGACTGGGTTTATCAATTTTTATGCTATTTGAGGAGGATTAGAGAATGGATTAGGAAAAAGTAGAGAGGTCTCGATGAAGATGGTAGCTTGTTTGTAACATTTACAATATTATGGTAAATCTATGAAACATTAATAAGTTTATGACAGTTTCTGTAGTTTCTCCTTTTCTTGTTATATTGTAAAAAGATTACACATTTACTCCTAATAGTTTATGTGAACTTAAAATTATAGCCCTAATGTTTCATATGTGTCACTAAACCGTGGGTGTTGTCATTTTTTGTACCTGGACAGATGGAGGTAGACGACGTCTGTGAAGGCCCATCATGTGACAGACACGGATCAGTCAAAGGGGTTGACTGACCCACTTTAGCAAGTTCAGGGGCTGAGTTAGACCGATTTCAAGTTTAGGGGTTAAGTGTCCTAGTCACTCGAGTTTAGGGATTTAAGGGGTATTTTGGCTAATAAAAGAACTATCCTTATCATGGTAAATTGCACCCGTTGCCCTTAACATTTTATTATTGTCCTATTTTGGACCCCAACCTCAAAACTTTATATGAGACGTCCTTAATCTCAATTTTTTTGTTTCATTTTAGAATTTTGAAAGACAAAAAGTGTTAAAAATAACAAAAATGACCACGTGGCATACCAACTTGAGGCAAATACCCAAAATTGGCTAAATCAAACATTTTGGGCCTATGTTACAGAAAACTGAAGAAATTCAGGGCCCTACAGGGTTAGCCCACATCTATCATTCTTCTTCCCTCCTCCGCCGCCTCCAACCCTTGATTTCGTCCGATTCCAACCCTCGATTTTGGCTACGGGTGCAATTTACCCAAATGCTTCGTTGGGTTGACAGTGGGAGACGGGGCAGGTTGCTGGTCTGACTTCAATTCACTGGCTGGACGACTAAATGAAGAACGACGGTTGCTCAGGCTTCAGTAGCACATCGTGAAATGGGTATGACCTGGAGTAGTGGAGACAGTCGGCCAACCGAAAGTAGCCGAGATGGACGCGAATCGTCTTTCCCCTATTCTTTTTCGGCTTGGCGAGAACGGCGGAGAGGTAACATCTAGGATGTGTAGTGCAGTGTTAGGCGGACCAAGGGTGGCCAGCTATGAGGGTTGGCGGCGGATGGAGGCCGGAAGGCATCAGAACGTCGTGCAACAGAAGAAGGCAAGGAAAGGCTAAAGCGGCGGAGGAGGGAGGAGGAAGGAGAGATGTGGGCTAATCCTGTATAGGCCCTAAGTTTTTTCATTTTTTGTAACATAAGCTCTAAATGTTTGATGTGACTTATTATGGGCATCTATAGCTGGTGATTCATTATACCATGTAGGCAACTACCCCAAGTTGACATACCACGTATCCATTTCTGTTAGTTTTAATACTTTCTGTTATCTAAAATGAAACAAAAATAATTGAGATTGAAAGCATCTCATGTGAAATTTTGAGATTAGGATCCAAAATAAGACAATAATAAAAGATTAGGTGCCACGGATGCAATTTACCCATCCTTATCAATTTATATCTCCAACGTATCTAACTTGCACGCTTCAGTCGCTTAACTTTAACTTAGACGTCTTAGTCCTCAAACTTTAAAAAAATGTATCGAATTAGTAATCAAACAGTAGGAATGACGGTGCGTCGGTGTCAGCCTTTTGTTGAGGTGAAGTTATGCGTTTGAAACCTTGAATTTGTTTGGTGATAACCTTTTCACTAGATATTTTCCATTGTAATTTAGTCCAGTCAATAACAATTGTTATTTTCTTCCACATTATATAATTGTCCATCAATGTCAATAATTTTGTCTCTAAATGTTGAACAGAAAACCGCGTGCTGTATTTTATTCTTTATATAAAATGTCAACTTTAGTGTTTCAACAGATTATTTTCTTATTTTTTTTAACAACCAAATTTTATAATTATTTATCTATATTTTCTATTTGCTCTCTTGGTCCCCAAGTTTTTCTTTTTGTTGTTTTATGTATTATTTTCTAAAGTAAGACATTGATGATTATAATTTATTTATTTTTTAGTTAAACTATTTTTTATCTTTATTAAGTCAATCGTTAAATCCTTAACACCTAAAATTTTTCATTTTTTTTACCTTGATTTTAACTTTTTTTATGGATTTTATTTTTTATTCTTTTCTAAAATGAAACTTTAATTATTATATTTTACTTACTTTTGACTTGGTTCTAGCTAATTCAACTTTAGTCAGTTTTTTTTTACATTTTTTTTCAATTTTATTAAGTTAATAATTAGACTGTTAATTGATTAACATATATTAAACATAGTTTTGTACTTCAGTCAATTTATTTTATCATTATTGATTATTTAGTTTTATAGTATCAATTATCTACTTCAAGCTCTATAGTTTAATAAAGAAATTTGGTCCATAATTGTTAAAATTGAAAGTAAATTTTTGTAGATAAATTATTCATCGATACTAAATTAGAATTTTAGTTAATAAGAGATGAAAATTTTTTAGTAAATTTTTTGTAAATTAAAACAAAAAAATATGTATTGTTTTGAGGCATATACTATGTTTTGTTTCATAGTGTTATATTTCAATCATGACGAATCATTTTAATGATATAAAATAAACACGAAGAGAGCCCAACTCGAATTTGAAACAAATAGAAATTTTAATTGGTTATTATAAATTTATTGATAAGGAATATTTATTTATTTATTATTAAAATTTATTACAAAAAATATCTACTACAATGTACAGGTCATTAAACCTCTCTAATTGTTCTCTTGGTCTCTATTTTTTTTATTTTATTGTCTTGTAAAGCAAAATCTTAGTTATCATGGTTTGTTTCTTTTTTTTTTTTAATCAACCATAGTGACTTCGTTTAACATTTTTTTTGTTGATTTTTTATTATTATTTTTTAAAACAAAACTTTAGTCATTATGAGTTATCTACTTTTTTTTATGGTTTGAGCTGATTCATTTTAGCCAATGTTTTCATTTATTTTCTTTTTTCCTTTATTAAGTTAATGGTTAAACCTTTAATTCCTGAAATCTTTACATTTGCTCTCTTAGCCTAAAGACCATTTTTTGTTATTTTTTTTATTTATTAATCATTAAACCCCACTTTTTGTTATTGAAATTTTACTCTTTTGTCATATATTATTAGCTTTTTCATGTTATTTCTCTATTTTAAAACAGAATTTTAATCCTCACAGTTTATCACTTAATACTTAGAATTTTTTTTATTTTTTTTATTCTATTAGTCTCAAAATTTTACTTTAATATTTTATACAGGTTCTTACTTTTCTTTTTTTCAATTTTATGAAACTTTTTTCCTTCATCTGTAATTATCACTATTTATTTTTATATTAATATTGACACAAATTTTAACGTTCGAGTATCATAAACTTCGTACAAGGCTATTTAGCCCATAGAATTAGATATTAATTTGAGAGTTGAATTCCTGACAAAAACTCCCATGCCATGACATTGATCTTAGGTGGAAAAAGGCCAAGGAAGGTAAGTCACTCACATGACACTGTCTGGCAGCAGCCAGCAGCTTGCTCGGGTGCTCTTTTTTTTTTTTTTTTTTTTAATAGAAAAAAACTAAGAATTGAATGAATAAAAGAAGTATTCTTCTCACTTTATATCTGCAACTTTTCCAACTTGAACGCTTTAGTCCCTCAACTTTAACTTAGACGTCTTAGTCATCAAACTTTAAAGAATGTAGCGAATTAGTAATTAAACAGTAGGAATGACGGTGCGTCGGTGTCAGCCCTTCGTTGAGGTGAAGTTATGCGTTTGAACCTTGAATTTGTTTGGTGGTTACCTTCTCACTAGATATTTGCTATTGTAATTTAGTCCGGTCGATAACAGTTGTTATTTTCTTCCACATTATGTAATTGTCCATCAATGTTAATAATTTTGTCTATAAATGTTGAAAAGAAAACCATGTGCTGTATTTTATTCTTCATATAAAATGTCAACTTTAATGTTTCAACACATTATTTTCTTTTTTTTTTCTACCTTTCAAAGAAGATCTGAAAATAAAATTAATTTTTAATACTACATTTGTACTTATTTGTTGCTATATATATTGGCCATAAATAATTAATTTTTTAAGAAAAATATGCTAAATTGCTAATTTATCAAATTGCATTTCTTCCATAATCTTTATTACTTTTTGACTTGGTAGATCTCCTTGTGAATAACACATGATCTAAGGAAACTCCTAAGATAAACGAGGATAAACAGGGGGTGAGCTTCTTTTACAAAATGCTAAATTTACTAAAAATTTTGCAAAATAATCTGACTAAACGCGTAGAAGTCGGCTGATAATGCTTTCACTTCTTTTAGTGAAATGTTTTAGAAATTAAAAAAATGTTTTGCAAACTGGGTAAATTCTTTTTTCTGTTTTTGGACTTAAAAGATGTGCAACTGTTTTTTTTTTCTAAAAAAAAAACTGGAAGTCAATTTTTAAGATTGAATACACATGGTTGCTTCTAAGAGGAATTGACAGAGCAACTGCACCATTAGGAGCATATATTCAAATGGCTCATATGATTTTAGTAATTCTTTTGCTAAATACTTAGTAAATCTAGCATTTTCATAAAGAAACTCACCTCTTGGATCATCCTCTTTTATCTTAGGAGCATCTTTGATTATGTGTTACTCCTTTGCAAAGATATCTACTAAGCCAAAAAGTAATAAATATAGTGGGACAAATGAAACTTGATAAGTTATACATATTTTTGTATAAAATTTGTACATTTATGTCCAGAATATATATATAGTAACTTGCATTGAAAATGAATTCCATTTCAGAGTCTTCTTCAAACGAAAAAAGGAAGAAAAAAGTGTTTTGAAACATCAAAATTGACAATTGATATGAAGAACAAAAAAAGCCCACCATTTTTTTTAATAAAATATTAAAATTGAGTGAAAATTATATAATTATTTGGAGGAAAACACCAATTGTTAACAATGTGACTGAATTGCAAGTAAAAGATATTCAGAGACAAAAGTAAACCACTAAAAAAGTTCATCATCTCAAAAAGGGCTGACACCAGTTAAGGGACTAAATCATGTGAGTTGGAAACGTTGGATGACTGATTTCGAATATAAGCTTTCATAAAGCGCGCTTCAATCATTCCTTTGACGAGAGCGTGAGAAACACGGAGAACACAACGCGGGTGAGAAGTCTAGAGGTGTAGCAAAGTGCACCTCTTTTCCGCTGCTTTTCACACTCTTCTCACCCTGCGTAGAAAGCAAGTTGTACTTCTACTACTCCTAGCTCTGAGCACTGCCCACTAAGCAGCAGTATACTAGGAGGAGCCAGCCGGCGAAAGGTTCAGAGATGGCAGAAGGAAAGGGCTCGTCGCTGGTCCACCTTCTAGTGATCGTTCTAAGCCTCGTTGCCTTCGGCTTTGCCATCGCCGCCGAGAGAAGGCGGACCGTCGTAAATTCTCTTTCCATCCTACTTTTACTAATGTTTTCCAGCTAGGTTTTTTTCGCCGCATTTTCTATTGTAATTTCTTCCGATCTTCGCGCTACCTCGGTTTGTTTCTCTCTTCATAGCTCTCTAGCTTGGTTAGAAGGTTATGTCATGTTTTTTGCTTGTTTTGGTTGGATTGCTTGGGTTCGGTTCATTTTTGACGAAATTGTGGCTTCCTCGGTGAAATGTGCTGGAGAGCTGTGTGTTTGCACCTCATTTGCCTGCAATTACTTTTGAATTGCTATTGCTTAGCTTTGCTTTCTTCTTTATCCCGCCATGGTTGAAGAATTTGTCACCTTTAATACGAAAAAATTGAATTGCGCAACCTCTTTTTGCATAAGTTTGATAAGCAACAGAGTTTTTTTGTGGCGTTGTCCCGCAACCTAAAGGCCCTTCAGCTGAAGTTGTACTACTAGGCATCTGATCCAACCAGTGTGCATTTTGTTTCCTGTTTTTCTGTGTCCTGATTCTATAGTTTCAGTTGTGCCATTGTGAAAAATCAGTTCAGGGACCAAAGTTACAATTCATTGACAGTATTTCCAAACATCCTAAAATGGCTAAAAAACTTTGCCTTCTCGATACATATCCAAAATACTTGGCAAAAAAGAAGCTTCCTCACATCCTTTTTAGCTTAAAAGTGTTTATTCTCCTGATTGGATCTGTTAATCATTCCCATAATTAAAGGCCTGCGTGATAATGCTTGCTAACCCAGAACACTTGAAAAAGTACAGAGTCAGAGGAAAGTTCCAGCTACTTTAGATCACAAATTACAACTACATCTACATTTTAGCAATGCAGCGTAGATCCTTATATTCAACTCAAGGAGAACATACATTACTTTTTATTCAATGGGTTGAAAGAAAACAAAAAGGAGACAACGGCCTTTCAGAATTAGAGGAAATGACAAAGATTGTCACCCTTCAACTCTAAATTCCTAAATAAAAGAGATCAATAATTCTTGAACTCCTTCCTTAGTATTGGCTTCTTGAAACTTTAGTGGTGTTCATCTAGAAAATATCGGGCATGGGGTTTCATCGTCATTTAAGTTCTTGCCTTTATAGTTCCAAATTGGTTGAGTGAAAAAGAGGACTCAGGAAGAGAATTCGACTACTAAGTAATCTTTTGTTTTTTCTTTTTTCAGGGGGGTGGGGGTTAAAAGTAAGATATTAACAAAACTTTTGAGCTCTTCTATATAAACTTTTCCTTGATTCTAATTTACTTCCATGCAGGGATTCACAAACTAAGAAAACCCGGAAAGAGATTTTTTTTTTTTTAGCTCTGGGCCTCCGGTTTTGATAAAGATCAGTGTAATTCATAGGGGTCTTCAACAGAAAATGTACATATGCAAGTAACAAGGGAAGACAGAAAAGTGACCGCATTATGATGTATAATTCCTCATTTGTGATGCAGCTATGCTAATATTCCTGGTTTGTGCATAAAGTGCCTGGCTAAGGCCCGGCTTGTACACCTAAAACTTGCTGTTGAAGATGTTAGCAGTGTTTATGTAAAGCTCTGGCTTAGTGGATAATACTATTATATGAGGATAATTAACACCTGCATCAAATCGACTGCTGTGAAATTTTAACAGCATTTTTATTTTTGTTTTGATTACTTAATGTGTTGTTGCAACTTAAACAGAAGCTATCTTCCTGTAACTGTTTATGGACCGAGAAGTTCCCAGGGGTCTGACAATGGAGTAACAAGGAATTGCCATAGAAATTATTACTAATAACTATATAAGTAATAACTATGTAGCGCATGTTCTGAAGCATTTTCCAACCTGCAATGGTTGAGGCAAGAACTGGTGCTTTTTCTTTATGGCCCCCCTTAGAGGGTGGTAGGGAGAAAGAGGGTGCTGCAGCGGCATTTATTCTGGTTTTAGATGGGAGAGTTTCATGGATGTAAAAATATAAGCAAATGATAGCAAAAGCAAGTCTTCAAAAGTTAATGTCATTCTACAATTTTTATGACCAATGTTCTGCACGTTTTGTGTTTGAATCTTTGGTTTGGACCTACTGAAACGTATTCCAGCATACTGCTACTAAGATTTTGGAGATGGCAACAGCAAAAGGCTTGTTTAGAATGTCTTCTGATGTAAATGGATATGTTTTTTGTTAGCTCAATTGGCTGATTTTAACATTCATGCCTGTGGCTACATTAAATTGACTTCAAAAGATTTCACCCTTCACTTTATTGGGTTGCAGGGCAATGTTATTAAACATGAAGCCTCAAACGATACATATTGTGTTTATAACTCAGATGTTGCCACTGGCTATGGAGTGGGTGCTTTCTTATTTCTTCTATCAGGTGAATCCCTACTAATGGGAGTGACCAAGTGCATGTGTTTTGGGAGACCTTTATCCCCTGGTGGGGACCGAGCGTGGTCGATCATTTATTTTGTCTCATCATGGTGCGTACAAAAATCAAAGTGATCTTCACATTTTCCTGGAATTCGTTTGTGCACTGACAAATTTGAATTACTAATTAAATTTGCAATACAGGTTTGTTATTTATTGCAAACAATTTCATGAAACTTAACTTAAAACACTCATAACTCAAATTCTGCACACCCAATATTGTTTCTTTTCAGTTGCATAAAATTTTAACACTGAAATACTTAGGGTGCTTTTTTTTGTTTTTTTGAAACGGGCAGGTTAGGGACATAGGGTAAGCTGGGAGTATGCTAGTAGAATTTCAATCTATACACAGTGGAATGTTAATTCTCATGCTCGGGAATCTTATTGGGGAAGACGCTCCTTTCTTTTGTGCCAAAATGTTGTAGGGCGTCTCGTGGTGTTTCTTTATGGAATAATTTATAGCACATTGAAATTTGAGTGAAAGCATGCCCATCACCAGCAATTCTTCTGTATCCTTGCTATTTTGTGTTGTTGGTAGAACATCTGCTGGCAGCCATATCTGCTGTTCTCACATCTCCACTGGCATTTGCAGGTTAACTTTTCTGGTAGCTGAAGCATGTCTAATAGCAGGTGCTACAAAAAATGCTTATCACACCAAGTACCGGGCAATGATATACGCTCAGAATTTCTCTTGTGAGTCATTGAGGAAAGGCATCTTCATTGCAGGAGCTGTATTCATAGTTGCTACCATGATATTGAACGTTTACTACTACATGTATTTCTCAAGGGCCACTTCGACGCAGGTAGCTCGGAAAAGTAGGCAAAGTTCTGTTGGGATGGCTGGATATGCCTAGGCCGTTACTCCGTGAGCATCAAAATTAGGTAAACTAGGTTTTAGATGTGAGTGTTAAGATTGTGTTCTGCAACTGTATGCTCCTTGCTTGTCTACCCATAGATATTGCTTCTTCTGTCGTGTTATTTATGCAATCTGCTTGGTAAGGAAATTTATCAGCATATGGCGGTGGACGTGTCAAAATTTGGCCCATACTATTTTGTATTTTTCTTAACAGAAATTTTGAAACATCGATTCAGTTCCTACTTAATTATCCTACCGCGAAATTGACGAAGGAGCTCTAGCTGTCGTGGGCTCACAACAGTAGCTGCTGCCGATATACGCGAATATTTGTGGTAAAATTCAAATTTTGTCCTTTAATTTTGAGAGTTACTTTAATGTAGTTTTTTAATTTAAAAAGTGACTATTAAAATTCCTTAACTCAACTAGCGTGTCCTATTCTGGTCTCTGCCACTAGTTTAAGTATTATTTCGGATGGAATTTGCCTATGTGGCATCTACGCTGCCACGTGGCTTCATTCTTAACTAAAATGGATGACCAAACTATATAGAAATGAAAAATGAAACCCAAACTAATACAAACAATAATCTTAGGGACTAGAAACACATAACCCGAATTTCTTCTTCTCCGACTCTAACCAAAGCCCAACCATTGCCATCGGCGATTCCCAAGCCACCATCCTTGCTTTGCTTCATGCCGCTTCCATTGAATCGCTACCCATTTGGCCGCCGCCCAACACACAACGCCCACCGCTGCCAACTTCGTGTCCTCCTCCCGATTCACCTCCCCTGGGGGTCATCGATTTCTCCCATTCCCCTTCGTATCTCTTCTGTTTCTCCCTCTTCCCTCTTCCTTGTCCCCAATTTCCCTTTCTTCTCCATACCGATTTTCCTGTCTTCCCCATCTCGATTCCCCCCTCTTCCCCGTCCATATTTCCCCTTCTTCTCCTTCTTGATTTTGGGCTGTTGATGTCTGCCTTGCCTAGCAAATTTGAACGCCGCCGCTACCAAATTGCAGGACCACCATCTACCATTGGAGTCGCGTAGGATGACTTGGGTTAATGTATGTTTTAGGTCCTTACAATTATTTATTTGTGTCAATTCTATCCTGATATCTATTATTTTTTCAGTCTTGTCACTGGTTTTCATAAAAGAGGATACCACATGGCAGTTAGCGTGCTACGTAAGTAATTTCTGTCTAAACTAACAATTAAACCGATGATAGAGATCAAAATAGGACACGTCAGTTAAGTTATGGACTTTAATAGTCACTGTTTGAGTTAAGGGACCACACTAGGGCAACCCTCAGAGTTAAGGGACTAAATTTAGATTTTACCCCATATTTGTCACAAAATTTCCTTGCTTTTTGTTTTGAAGGAGATTGATATAGATTCCGGCCCACCGAGACAATTATGGCCTAAAACTGCGTGGCTTGCAAGTTCTGGGTCCAATTTCATATAATAGCAGCCAGCCCAATTCAAGCATGGATCCAAAATTCAGCCAATGGGTATTATCAAGAAAATTGTTCGTTTGAAAAAAGAATCACTGCCAACAAGCAGTCTTGGAATTGAGCGAGCATCAAGTATCCTTTTATCCGTTTGGCATTCTTCTTCATGATAGTTGCTCTTATGTTTGAGCTTCTTTCTTTTTGTTCTTTCATTCTTCCGGAAAAAAAAAAATCAGTCTAAATTGACATCACTAATACTATATGAGATATATATTTTTCTTAAAGAACAAAACATAGAGAAGGGAAACCCTAGCTTCCAACTCTCTTTTTCAAAGTAGTTTTTATATTATGGACCTATGTCTAATTAGACATACTAATATATTCTTAATTCCCTATATATAACCCATAATCCAATAAATAAATTGACTAATTTATCTCTGGACCAAAACTTACCCAATAACTAAATTAACTAATTTGCCCATGGACCAAAACTTACCCCCACTCTTAAAACCCTACCTTTATCACTGTTGCCCTCGCCTCCTCATCCAATGAACTACCACTATCTCTAAATCTTGCAGTCATCATTTGCCTTTAAATCTCGTAGCTGTTTGCCCTCAGGTCTCATTGTCACTTGCTACCACTCACCTCCGAATCGCATTGCTACTCATATCCGAATCTCACACTGTCAATCACCTCCATATCTTGACGTTGTCGCTTGTCGAATCGCGCTAATCATTGCCTCCAAGTCACGTCCTTGTTGCTTCCAAACCACAAAAGTGTATGCAATAGAATGTAACCGTGTCTAATATAATATGTGGAAGTGTTTGCAAAACAATATAAAAATAATTTATTATTATATGTAATTAAAAGTGTCTAATTGAATATTGAAAAATGTCTAAATAAATATGCAAAAGTGTCTAAAAAAAATGATAGAATCAACTTGTGAACAATTTGTTATATTCAAAAAATAATTGTTTGAAATAATAAAAAAAAGTGTCTGAACCAATAAATAAAAATTGCCTAATTGAATATTGAAAATGTCTAAAGAAATATGTAAACGTGTCCGACTAAATAATTTGTGAATAGTTTGTTATCTTTAGAAAATAAGTGTCTGAAATAATTAAAATAGGTGTCTGACTAAATATTTAAAAATATTCAAATAAAAATGTAAAAATGTCTAAATATTTAAAGAAGGGTTCAAATAAAAAGTGTCTAAATATTTGATGCAATACAAAATGAATAGCTAACAAAAAAAATAAGTTTCTGGAAAACAAATCAAATTTCAATCCCTCTCATCCCTCTCATCTCTCATCTCTTCCCTGCCACCATCCCTCCACAGCCCCCTGCCCCCCCAACCTACCCTCTTTGCACACGGTAACCCTGCCTTCACAGCACCCCTTCCTTCCACACGCAGCCTCCCCTCATCTATCGGCTTGCCGCACGTTTCGTCATTATCGTGTCGCCTCATTTCAGATCTCGTTATCTCGCCTCGGATCACTTCTCCTTGTCTCAAATTGCGCCATCTTGTCCCAGATTAGCACCGCCTTGCCTCAAATTGCTAATTCTTGTCACAGATCTTCCTCTCGGATCCCCGTCCTCCGCTCTCCTCTGGTTGCTGCTCCTGGCTTCGCCTCCTTTGGTCGCCACTCCTGGCTTCGTTTCACTTTAGTCGTCACTCCAACTTTGACTCTGGTCAATAGGAGTTAGATTTGTGATGGTCCTCAGTGGAGGAGGAGGTGGTTGTGGCGGCAGCGTCATCTCCAGTCGGTGGTTGTTAGTGCTCCATTTGCTCTGGGAGTCATACCCGCAAGGTTTAGAGTGTTCTTTTTGAGAAAATTTTCACAATACTAAGGGGTAAAAATGTAAAATCAATGCTATGCCTAATTAAACATATGTGCACTATATCCATTGTATTCCCAAAGTCTCTCATTTGCCATCCCTCCCACCTTTATTTTCCATTTTCAGTCTGAATCTGCCATGTTCTCTTTTATTCTTTTTATTATATAACTGATCTTATTCGATGTTATCTATCAAACTTATAATGGATTCAATCTACTGATCTTATTCGATGTTATCTATCAAATTTATAATGGATTCAATCTTCTTCAAATTCTGGTGTCCATAAGTAATTAAAGACTTTCATAGGGTTGATCATCAATTAGATATAGGCAGTCACGGATCAAGGTTTTCTCTTAGGTTCACAGAAATTTTAACCTTACTAAGGTATACCAACAATTGGTAACAGATATAGAAGCAATTGCATAAATAAAATAATTTTTTAAACAATTTTTTTTAAGTTTTATAGGTAGTGTTTTTTTTTATAAATAATCTTTTCAGGCCTCTGATGCCTGATTAGTTCTAACACTGTCTAGTTTTTATCAATTTTCTCTGGTCTTTATTTCGATTCTTTGTGAGTTCTCTATTTTAGATTTATTCTTGTTTAAATGTAATGTTCGGTTTGATCCAATTCTTTCCCTTTCATTCGATATTGTAGGCATGGTCTTTTATATTGCAGTATACTGCAATATGTTGCTTCACTTTTGCAGAACAAACTAGAATAAAAGTGTCATGCTTTGAGCTATTTAGAAATTCAATGTGCTATTAGAACATGTATGGCTATTATTAGGGTATTGTTTCTTTCTCATGTATTAGTAAATTATTTTTTTTACTCTCATGTTTCAATAAATTATTTTTTTTTGTTGAATAATATTTATTTTTCTCTATATATAACATTTTTTATGTTTTTTTTTGTATAAGAACATCATCTTTCATATATATTTTATTTATATTTGAGAAATTAAGATGAAAAAAATTAGAATACATATAAAAAGTTGCAAAAAATTATTTAATTTATTTCATCTTAAAATAATAGTTTAAAATTTTTTTAATAAAAATGGTAACAGTATATGACGCAGTATATCATGTTATATTCCTTAAATTTACGAGGATACACTATACTTAGTAGTAATAGTATTTAATACCTTGGTTGTATGACCGAATAGCATTTTGGTAATTAGTTTTATATTCATATTATCGCTTAGAATCTTATGTCGTCGTTGATTTGTAATATACTGTTTGACTCACTCTTAATTGGATGATGTATCTTTTGTAAGAAACAAAACAGAGAACTATGTTTGTGAGATATAACCCATCACGTTTGGTGTGCTATGTATTAATTTATTTGTCCCAAAACTATTGAAATTTATTATATTTTTGACAATTACAAATCTTTGCAATATTTCTATATTTAATAAATTATTTTATTATACTACCCTTTAAATTATTATTTTAATATTCACTTATCAAATTTTCTTAATTTATGTGTAAAAAACTAATGACGAAAGTGAAAATAACACACTAAATTTCTCCACTTTCTTATCTTTTATCAAATCAAATGGTTTAATATATAATTATGGTACAGAGATGGAGTACCACGCGAGAAATGAGAAATTAGGGAAATCTAGCTAAACCGCCGGCCGGGAGAGAAATTTTGTCAATAGTTTTTTCAACAAGGAATTAGCCTGTGCTGAATATAAGAAAGAATTCGTGCTGAATATACACATACATAAAAGTAATCCGATGGGATGAATTTTTCTATTTACGATAATAAGTTGGGGAAAAATATTGAGACAAGTTTGGCAAAATTTGGTTTATTTATTTTGGCACGAGCTTATTTGGTACTACTACTACTACCTCTCAACTCTGATTTATGAGGTGTAGAGCGAATATATAATGTACAGATCCCCCAACTGCCATGGGATGGGAGTGGCAGAGAGAAGCGATGAGAAGATCACGACAGGGCAAAACTGTTTGACGGCGCACCGTAAGACACCCTCTTCACGAACCTTCCTTTCATTCTAGGCCTCTTCTCCGCATTCAACTTCCGAACCTCGTACCTTATTTTCTTCGAGAACAACCTCGTCCGCCGCTTCTCTCTGTACCGCGACACCCTCGCCTCTCTTCCTCCGTCCGCCCCAATTGCCGGAGCCATTCCCATTCCGCCGAACTCTCCATATGCGGCTAAGCTCATGCCCTTTCCACCAACAACCTATAAAGTTTAATGCTTTATATATAGTCACAGGTGACTAAAGCAAATTACTAGTTTAGCCGCAGAGTTTAGAATGTTAGAGATAGCGAAATTATACCACTAAGAAATTAACCCATACGGCCTACGTATAATTGTAAAGTAGTGTTGATTGTTGTGGAAGATAGAGAAGAAATTACCCAGAAATTCAGCAAACATTCGTCAGGATCGATTTCGGGACGCTCCGCAGTTGTCCAAGGCGACCCTCGGCTTGCCCAAGCACCGATCACTCCCTCGTAATCTAAGCTAAGCAGAACTTTCCGCCGACCCTTTCCACTATTTTCTTCTTCTTCGCCTTCGCCGGGCCATCCGCTGTCTATTTTCTCTTCTTCCTCCTTCACCAACCGCTCATCATCCTCTCCGCAGCTCGCCGGAGAATCGTAGTCGAAATTTAACTCGAACGTCTCCCTACAATCGACGTCCAGCTCCATCCGATCAGGCTCGCCACCACGGCTCTCTCTCGAACTTTCCTCGCACTGATCATCTTTCTCAACCTTCACGGCCAATTTCACATCCTTCTCTTCGGAGTCAACCAGCCCCAGATCTTCCATTCCAAATGATTGGTCTTCCAAGCCTTTCCCGAGCATGCTCTCGACATCGGCCGCGAAGTCGACAAGTTCCAGATCAGACGGAAAAAACCCACGTAACTTGTTGTCACCATCCTGTCCAAAAATTGCAGCTTTGTTCCGAGACTTATCGGAATTAGCCGCAGTAACAGCCGCGGGCTCGCTCTTTTCGTCTGCCATGGCAGCGTCACCGCAGAGCTCCGCAACAAAAGGGTCGAAAATGGGAACCCGATAGAGAAGCTGTTCCTCCTCATTCTCCTCGTGCGATATCTCGTCGGCGCCGACTTCCGGGACGAAAGGCACCGGATTCGTCTTCCATTTCCAGCCCTTGGGGCTCCGCCGCGTCCTCGCTTTTTTGGTGAACCCTTTGTGCCACGACGGCGAGGTGTCCTTGGAGCCAGATAACAGCTTGAAGGATGCGGTTTTCAGGCGGACCCTTTCGTGACGGCGAGCGAGCGGATTGGCAGAGTGAACGGAGGAGTCGCAGGCTTGACAGAGGAAAGCGTCGTCGGCGGCGCAGTACCACCGCGCACGCTTCTTTATGCAGCTGTCGCAGGCGCGCGCCGTCTTGCCGGAAAAGGCGTTAGCGACGCTTTTGGTGGAAATCATGCCACTTAAATAAAAACTAAAAAAACAAGGGGTTTCTTTTGGGTGTGAGATAGTTTGGGATATAACTATTTTTATTGTTGTTAAACGAAAAGGAGGTGACCCACCGGGTGCGCTTTTGCAGCAGATTTATTGAGGAGATGATGAGGGCACTTTTTGGGTGTTTTGAAAAGCGATGTGTGGGTCCCACAGAGGTGACCTTATCTGGATTTTGATTGGTGCAACTTTTAGGATATCTTCGTTCGAGGCTTCTTATTAGTCGGCTTTCAAATCGCTGGGATTTCTGTGTGGGGGAACATAGATGGGGGCATTTCCTCAGTCTAATCGATTTATTTATTTTCTTTGTCTTGCATTTCCCTCTCTCAAATTTTGAAGGTGACTGTTTTTGGTACTTGTTACGTAATTCTATCCTTTCGCTTTCTACTCCTAATTTTAATGAGATTCTTTGCGAGTTTCACATATAAAAGTCTTTTAGTGCTGCCAAAAGGTTTCAACTTTAATTAATTATTGCCCTTTTTCCTCCTCTTTTGCCTTTTCGTATTGTGAGGTGTCCCAAATAGCACAGTGCTTTCACGACTTTTCTATGTAATATAACCCCATAATATCATGTTATATTTAATTTTGGGTTAATTAAAGTTATCCCATTGGACTTTGGTTGTTATTACAGTTATATACAAAACAGAGTAAAATTACTAAAAGATAGATATTATATAGTTTAAATTAAAGTTGTAGAATTTTTTTCATACATATAAAAGCATAGGAAAAGGTACATTTTCAAACCTTTGAATGGTAACTGTAACATCAACTAAAATTTAACGTAAGTATAACTAATCATTTAGCTTTTTACATAAAATAAGCATGTCATAATATCACGTATAATACATTTATGGATAAATAGCACATATCGTCCATGAACTAAGACTCATATTACGGATTCATCTTGAAACTATAAAACATTACATCGTTTGTACTTTAACTATAAAAATGTTAAACGATTCATCATATTATTAGGTTTGGCCATTAAGAATAAGGATGAAAATGGGTCAAGCTTGGCCTATTGTAATTCAGTAAAACTTGAACTCGAGCTTGAGTTGGTTGAGCCTGAATTTTTTTTGCTCGAGCTCAGCTCGAAAGGGCTCAAAGCTCGAATACAAATCTAAATTTCCAAAAAAAAATCTGAAATATATCTTGAATTTTGACAAAACTTATGATCATCAACCCTACTGACTTATGATCATTTTCTAACAAAATTCCCTCTACCAATGGTATTTCCTAAACCTAATAACAAACATCAACACTCAAACATTGTAAATCCAGCGAAATAATCATTCAAAACATAAGGAAAATGAAAAAAAATTGAACAAAAAAGAACAAAAAACTTAGATAAGAAAATCTTAAAGAAAAACATATAATTTGCGAATTTCGATTCTATGATGTTACAAAGACCAGGTGGAGCTGTTGATTTCAGCTTCCAGCGTCGGCTGGTGAAGTTTGGTTGCAAATCTCTTGATTGCAGTGCGTTTTCAGGTTCAGGCATCCAACCTGGTACCCACTATGTCGGCGTCGGCGTCGGCGTCAACTGGTGGAGTTCGGTTGCGAATCTCTCGATTGCTTGATTCTTCATGCTTGGGGTTGAAGCAGCTGAATAGATTAAGACTTAGGTCTTAGGATCATGGTGCATGAGAGAAGATTTTCGTGTATCTGGTAGGAGGCTAGAAGCAGGATGAAGATGAAACTGACGAAGGCCGACAAAGAAAAGGAACTAAGAAAGTGGACTGAAGGACTAACTAAAGGCCGAAGGGTAAGTAACGGACTAATCCACTTTATGATAAAAAGGCCCATGAGAAGAGATATAACATAGGGCCTATTAGGCCTGTGAGCTTAAAGAGCCAAATAGCATCAGGCTTGAGCTCAGCTTGAAATAAACTTGGGCTTAATTTTTGGCTCGAGCTTGAGCTTGAGCTCGAGAAAGCCCGGCTCGAAAGACCTTTACTCGAGCTCGAGCTCGAAGCCTAGCCTTTTTTCACCCATAATTAGGAAGTAACATAATGAACATTTGGTTGGGGGGGGAGGGCACAGTTAGTCCCAAACTTAGTAATATTTTTTATTTGAGTCCTAAACCTATGAAAATGTCTATATCACACACTTGTTTTCCCTTTTCTCATCCTTCCCAGTAAAATCCCCACCGTCGCTGTCAAATTATCCCTAACGATTGAGCCGCTGTCTGGGTTCTTCATCCAGCCCAACAACCATTACAGGCATTTGAAACGGTTTCTTCCTCCTTCTCATCCTGGCTCACCTCGCTTTCATTTCCTCCATCTCCTCTTCCCAGCTCTCTATGAGATCTCCGTGAATAGGGGAAATCCCAAATCTTCCCAAATCGAACATGTGCTTTTATTTCCTAGACCTCCTTAATCTCTTTCCTCATAGGGCTATTTGTTTTTTGATAGATTTATAGATCATTCTCCTCCTTCGATTTGCTTTCAATTCGATTCTAATTTGCTTTGTTGGGAATTTCTTCTTGCTTAGTTTTTGAATTGTTTAGTTTGTACTCATTATGGCAATAGTGTTTGTTGTGAGTCAAAATTTCAATTCTCTATCTCTTGGTTTGATTCGATTTAGGGACCCAAATCATTTGCATATAATGTCTTTGATAAAATGCTCGTGAAAGTACTAATAATTACAACATAATTTCTTAATGAAAATAAGTGTAGGCAAATGTTTATGTGATAATTTGTTTTATAATTTGGTAAATTAATACCTTAAGTTCAAAGTAATGATTTCGTTCTTTACTAGAAAATTAATGGCTTAAGTTCAAAGCTTTCATTCATCGCTTCTTCAAATGATGAACTTTGCGGCGGTACGAATGATTGTGGAAACATTTCAATGGCAAGGAAAATCCATGTGACCGATTTGGAGAACTAGAGTGGGTGAAGGTGGTGTTCAATTCGAGCTTGCGTCGGTGAGGCAGATTTGATTTGGGAACTAGAAATGCATATTCGATTTTAGCAGGAGGATATGGGAAGAAGATAGAAGTTTAAGATAATGGGGTAAATGACACCCATCGTTCTTGAACTAAGGCCCATGTTGTGGATTTCTCCTGAAACTAAAAAATGTTACACCATTAGTCCTTTAACTATGAAAATGTTTCACTATTCGTCCTGCTGTCAAATTTTTCGTTAAAATGAATAGAAAAGAACATGAAAAACAAGTTTTAACCCTAAAAAACTTTCCATTTGCCTTAGAAACCTCAAAACTTTTACATCTTGCAATCAAACTACCTTCTCCACTTTCTGTCAACCATTTAACCAAAACTCATAATTTTTCTTTAACCATTTTCCTCTTCTTCCCACCAAAATCTTGTTCGAACTATATTTATTTTTTATTACTTGGATATAATTACGATCTATAGGACGTAGGATTGAACTACTTAATGTCTACAGTTTTCAAGTATAATTAATAATGTATTGAAAGTATTTATTTTTATAGTATCTTATCTAGATTTTTTCAAATTAAAAACTTAGTCAAAATTTTGCACTTTAAAATATTATTCAAGTGGTTTATAAAATTATATAGTATTAACTTTCAAATAATATTAATTTCTGTTGAAAAAAAATAATGAGTTTGAATTGGATTTCTTTTTCTTTTGTTTAGATGTTTATGTTTGCTGAGTTTGGTATTTGATATACTTAGGGTATCCTCTGCCGCTTCTCCTCCATTGCCAATGCATTATTGTACATGTCGTCGGCCGCCAACACCCTGAACATGTTGTAGCACACCAGATACACCTCACAATCGTTGTTGTCCATGAAAGCCACCGCGATGAAATTGTTCCCAAAGTCCTCGTCCAACACGGCATCCACGTTGTTCTCTTTCTGCCATTAGAGGGTGTTCCGGGGCATGTCAAAGGCATCCCTCGCCTCAAATTTTCTGGCCGTCAGGAACTTGAGCAGAAAAATGACCATGGCCCTGTTGCCTTTGCTGGGCAGCAGCAACACTCCCCAAAGAGTAATTTCTTCCAGATTAGGTACTGATTCTACAAGGGGTTTCAGTTTCATCATCTCTTCGTTGGCTTCTTGTTTTGTGATCACCTTTAGTTTCTAGTCCTGGGAATTCTGATCATTATTCGCTTTTTTTTTTTATTCTCTACTTGGGCCTCCTCGTTAGATGTGTTTTATTCTTGGATAAGTTGCGGCTTCTCCTATAAGAGCTTTAAAAAATAAATATAGTCCAGATAAGGTTTTGGTGAGAAGAAGAAGAAAATGGTTGAAGGAAAACTATAGGTTTGGGTTAAATGGTTGAAAGAAAGTTGAGATGGTAGTTTGATTGTAAGATGTAAAAATTTTGAAGTTTCTAAGGCAAATGGAAAGTTTTTTTATGGTTAAAACTTGTTTTTCACATTTTTTTTCCATTTATTTTAATGGAAAATTTGATGGTATGATGAATAGTGCAACTTTTTCATAGCTTGAGGAAGAACGGTGTAACATTTTTTTGTTCCAGGCTGAATCCGCAACATGAGCCTTAGTTTAAGGATAATGGGTGCCATTTACCCTAAGATAATTAATATTTTAAGTCACTGAAATTATATGTTTGTATCAATTTTAACCTAAATCTTTTTATTCTTTCAGTATAATTAGATTATTTACTTGGCTTAAAAATTTTATGACTCAAATAAAAAATATTACTAAGTTTGGGACTGATTGTGCGTTTTTCCCCCCACCAAATACTAATTTCGTTACTTCCTAACAGTAGGATGAATCGTGTAGCATTTTTATGGTTAGAGGATGAACGATGTAACGTTTTGTAGTTTCAGGACGAATTGCAACATGGGTCTTACTTTTGGGACGACGGATGCTACTTACCCTACATTTCTAGAACTAAGTTTTCAATAGAATATGTTAATCAATTATTCCATTTTTCAATAATCAGATATGCCTAATTAAATAAATTATGCATGGGACTACAGGACAAGGTATAAATGAGATCAGGTTTTTATTCGCTAGCTCGAGTTGATGCTTATCAAGCTAGATCCCAACGAGCTTGAGCTCGAGCTCAAGCCTGAAACTGAGGTCGAACCGGATAACCTGCTTTATATCCCATCAAGCCTAAGAAGCCTTTAAAGTATCTCGTGAATACATATCTTAACGATCCCAAAGTGTTTTGGATACCTAATTTCTCTAATCCAAAATTATCTAATTAACAGTAATTTAAGCTTGTCAAACCTAGAATTAAGGTGGAGTTCTAACTTTAACTTGATCGTCAAGGTTTTGATCCTCAATGTCCAGTCTCGAGCAATTCATGCTCTAGACCAGAATATAGTAGGGTGGCGCTCGCTTACGCCCCTGCAAGTACAAAATTGAAGGTCGGTATAGGAGTCTGCTTTTCTTTCCTCATCTTTTAATTGGCCAAAATCTGGTTAAGCATTAAGTAGACTCTTTCAGCAAAGTCTTCCATAGGCTTTATATATAGAATATAGTAGCACCACGATAATGTAACTGGACTGTACAATTTTGATAAGGCAACTGTCAGTGTTGATATCTTGAATTAAATTCTGTGGACTATATGTAATATCTGAACTGTGAAAAACGTGTCTCTCCCTCCTAACTTGAATTTTCCTACCGCTTCTGAGTTAGGTGGAGAGGTTGATTTAGGTTAATTTGATACAAGAGGCTACCCCTTTCAACGTAATTGTGAATGGTCTTGGTCTGTACCATATATGAGCTCCACAGTTGCTGAATTTAGGCAGAGGGAATTCTATAACTTATTGTTACGTACCCTTGAAAACTTTCCAGTAGCTCAGGAAAGGTTTTTTTTTTTTTTTAGAAGTAAATAGTTTTTCGAACATTCTGTGTCGAGTTTGATCAAACGGATTTTTCTTTCGTCTCTTTCGTAAATTATGTTTTCCGTACACTTCGAAAATTATTTGGTCCAGGTTGTATATATATATGAGGATGACAAGATGGAGAGCAACTAGAAAGAGTTCCTTCCTGCTGAAAAGACTCCGTCACCTTAATTAAGGGAGTTACCCGCCCTAATTTTGTTAGTTAAATTAATTAATCCTTGTTGGTATATATGCCATCTCTTAGTTGCATGGATGGTCAAGTAAAGAAGAAAAGAGATGAGCAGACAAAAGTCAGAAATTTTTACTTGTAGATGTGGTCCAGTTCAATCAGCAAGAGGCTCAGTTCCAGAAAACAGGTAACAATTCTATCCGAAAAACACAGATCGGGCAACGTGTCTCAACGTAGGACTGGACTAAGTAGTGACAGGGTAGTTAAGTGTGGATAAAAGTGGAGGACGTGGTGATATGATGTTAAATCAAGGAGCTCTCAGCTCATACAGGAACAAAATTCCCAGAAACGATAAGGCTGGCCAGCACAGCAGCAGCTCCGTCGCCTCTCCAGTTAACGTCGACAAATATATTGGTGTGGCTATATTCTCTTCCCCTGAAAGTGACACACCAAGTTAATACCTTTTTCTTGTTGCAAATACGTACAAAATACAGTATACTATCTTTTTCCCCAGTAACTGCTGGCGGTTTCTTGGGCCGGTGGTTTTCCGTTGAGGTTCGGCCCTTTGAAGGGAAGCGGTCCCCGCCGTTAACGTGGCCCAACCGTGGCCTACACGCCATATAACGACCAAATAATATATGCTTATTATGCTACTTATACCCCGCCTTTTGTCCCCCCAATTCTGCTCCAGACAAACGGAGTCTTTTTAGGTTTTTTTTTTTTTTCACGTTTAGTTAAGAAAACAAGGCATGCTGGGTAATTTTAGCAATATAACAGAGGAATTAGGTTCAGGTAAAAGGGCCACGGAGGAGGAGGAGGAGATATTTTCTAAGAATCGTGGATATTGCATGCGAATTAATTATTTCTTGGGTTCTTATAAGTAGTTTGTAGTCGTGGCCATCTGTTTTTGGAGTTATGGGCAAATGTTGACGGTGGCTTTTATATGAATTCATCTGGTAATTTTCGGGGCCTATCCAAACGTAACGGCTTAGATTTGTCCCTCAATATCAAAAGGTATCAATTTCTTTATATTTCATCCGTTTCATAAATGTTGGTCATTTTATCTTTTTTAAATAAGTTTTGACTTAAATATATTTATATTAATTTGTATTGTAAAAAATTTTAAAAAAATATATTTATAAACTAAAGTCTTTAAAGTACTATCTTCATATAAAAGTATATATTTGTATAAAAAAAATTTAAAAGAAAAAATCATGAACTAATGACTGTGAATAGTAAAAAGGACAAGTTTTGAAAGACAGAGGTAGTATATTTTTTGGGTTAAACCACTTCTCTTTACTTTTTAAAAAAGTTGCTTGATCCTTTTATTCTCGTGTGAAAAATTATGGTTATTGCATGATTTAAATTCCAGTGTACTAGTTATTGATTATCTATCACATTTTTTTTAAACTTTTTATAAATGCATTTATAAATCTAGCATTATTTAAAAAATAGTTATATGTTCCTTCATGTATAATTGTATAATCCATTCATCCTGAATTAGTTGAAACGTTTAGATTTAACCCAAAAATTAAGAAAGAAAAAAAATTATGCATTGTTTTCACTTTTACAGGTAAATTAAAAAATATGGAAAAAGTCGACATAAAAATATCTGTTTAAAATTGGGTTAGGGCCATGTTTAAAGCATTGAGGTCACTAGATCCTACTGTATTTTTTAATTATTTGATGTAAATATTAAGTATTTGTTAAAAGGAATTGTTGCAAATTATAAGAGAACCCCAACCCACTGGTAAAAAATAATTTAAAAATAAAATTTAATGAAAAACTAGATTTTTATTTTCAAATTTTGATTAAAATTGTTCTCAAGTTAGAAGTTTGTTGAAAGAAATGTAAGTGTTATTTTAACATTTTATGCATCCTTTTGAAAATCTACTATATATTGAGATTTCATTAATATGGTACATCCTAGTGCGAAAAATTTAAGGCTTTATCTCTTGTTTGAAGGGTAATATAGTAAAGTAATTTTTTAGATATAGAAATATTCAAAAAAAAATTAGGATGACTTAAAAGAAAATATGTTGGGAACAGTTTGGGGCAAATGAAGTATAATTTTTGTGTTATTCAATTTTTCTAAATCCACATGGTTCATATCTTCTATTGATGCCCTTAAGTTTTGTTTCCTTTTGACCAAGATTGGGGGTACCTGCGACAAATGCTCCAATGCTCAAGTAAGTTTGGTGCCAAGGTGAAGAAGATCTAAGGAAAGTATTCATTACTTCATTTATAAATAGTGAAAATTTTTGTACAAATGTTGAAGAAAAGAGTTACACAGTATAAGAGCCGTTAGATGAGGCGGTGTATCTCCATAACATTGGAGCTATTGGATTTGCGGGACAATGCCTCTTGTGGGATCTACTCCGCCTTATGCTTGTCTTTTTTGAGAGGAATTCGCTGAATTTACATAGGTCAGCTTAGTAATTGAGCTTAAAGAGGTCTTTGGATTTTGTTAGTCCAAATGGGCTTGAAAGTCTAATATGAAATTTGGGGTCAAATCCTTTTGGACATGAGAACTACCAGTCATATAGGCTTGAGTACATAATTTTTATTTATCAAGAGAGAGAGAGAGAGAGAGAGAGAGAGAGAGAGAGAGAGAGAGTCACTTGGGTTACTAAATACTAATGCAGTTTTGAACCTTTGGTTAGCCTTAATTAGAATTGATCAGAAGATCAGCCCAAATGAAAAAATAGGTAACCTAGCCCAAATATTTTGGCAACCCAACAATTTCTGGGTAGTTCCTGTTTTCTCTCTGTATAAGGATATAGCCAGCCATTGCAGGGCATTTTCTTTTTCAAAATAAAAAATGGAACCCAGTTCTTTTCTTTGAAAGTAATAACCACATATAGGTCTTGATTTTCGTTCGAGAAATATCTCTCTTAAAAAGAACTCATCGAACTTCTTTTTGGGTCAAATGAAAAGAAATTGGCTCAGAAAGCTCACATTAGTAGTCTGGAAGGACAAAAAGAAAAAGAAAAAGAAAATCAGTAATGAACATTAGGGATCCTTCTCATCCCACCCTATCCCAACGTCCCAGTATGTTAAATGGGCCGAATAAATCCGCCATTCACGGCCCAACTTCCTAAATCTGCTCGGTCTTTCCGTTGCAACAAGCAAATATAGACAAACAATGGTGATAAAATCAGCCTTCTGTGCTTTGAAAATAAATTAAATCAATAATTGGATGATGCAAGTGTTAATCAAACTTGTAAAATTATGCCAAATCGGTCATTGACTGTTACTATCATACAGCCTTCACCTCCACCAGGCCCATCCCCGCAAAACCCGATTGATATGGGCAAATAAGCCTAGCGATCGATTTGAGAATTTTTTATAGCCCAATAAAACTCTGAAGGAAAAAAAATCGATCTAAACCATGGTTGAAGCCCAAGAATAATTTGTTTTGTTTTTTATTTTTATTTCATTGGTGCAAAAAGCAACAGATGTTGAATAGAAAGTTGAGCACCAACAGGCCGCAATAAGCAAAGGCCACCAATTCCGCAGCCCAAAAGAATGAACTGTACTCCGATAGTACATGACTTCTTGCTCTCTCTCCCTCGCCCCTCGTATGACTAATACTTCATCCATTATGGATTCTTTGAAGTATTTGAGTTTATGATAAAGATTAAGAAAGTAGAAAAAAATTGTGACTATTCTTGATTTTTACTCTTCATTCTTTTACATGTAAATGTAGAAAAATGAAAAACATGAATATTGAAATAATTATTTAAATAATAATATGGTAAAATAATTTATTAAATATAACATTGTAAAGATTTGGAACTAAAAAAATAACCAATATTATAAAGAATGTGACATGGAATGAGTAATTGAAGTTGTTCCATTCTTTTTTTCTTTTGTCTTTTTTTTTTAATCAGTGACTTTTAATCATTTATGCATCTGATTACTTTGATTATATAGAATATATTGTACTAAATTAACAGTCTGAAAAACGGTAGTTTTTTTTAATTATTTTGAATCTTCAAAAAAATGTTTCAGATCTAAAATATATATGCCATATGTACTTTTAATTAGTTTAGGCATAATATATCGATTTCATACTTATTTTGAGCAATTTGAATCTTAAAGAATTTTAACGGAAATTTAGTATTGTTCTTAACCAACATGGAAAATGAGTTCAAACATATAGAATTTAGAGCCTTGTATATAAAAAAAGATACTCGCACTACAACACTGATGAAAAATTGCAACTGAAAGTTAATCGCTCGATGTTGCAGTTGCTAAGCGGTTAGAATAAAAAATGTGCACTTTTTATTAAGACTGATTCAGTTGCTCATATAGTATATAGTCGTTTTTCAGTCGAAATTTTTTTTATAAATTTGAGTGTAGCCACCATTCAATTGGTTTTTTAAGTGTGAAACTTGCCTCAATTCTTGCCTTCTCACGCCCTTGGCTAATTGTATTTATGCTAAGTGTTTAGATAATTTTAGGGTTTCATGGTAGTCTTTTAGAGTTTAGTTTGCTATAGAGTATTAGGATTTTTTAGTTGTTTTAGGGTTTGTCAGTTTTTTAAGAGTTTAGGGACAATATTTTCTTGGATTTAGAGGTTTTTAAGCACGATTAAGGCTATTGGACATAGATTTACCGTTTGGATTTTTATTTAAGGTGGCATTTAGTTGGTTTGAAATTAGTATAAGGTTAGTGTATTAATTGAATCAATTGCTTCCTATGTTGGGATTTATTTTAGGACTTAATTTAGAGCTCTTTTATGATTTAGTAGTTTGAGAATTTTTTTAGGGATTTAGGGATATAGAATTAGGATTTTTTAGGTGTAGTAATTAAGTATTAGGGTATTGAAATTTAAGGTATGAGATTTGCATTTAGGGTTAATGGTATAGATTATGTTTAGGGCTTAGGGTTTAGGGTTTGTGGCAACGTCGGGTTTTCTGGAGTCGCCACCAATCTGTTTACCTAGGTCGATTGGTCACCTTAAAATTGGTCTGCGAGAGTTCGGGGATCGGGAGTACGGTTACGCTAAAACAGTATTGTTAGAGCGCCCAAAATTGGCACCTTAGTTGATTTTAATTTTGTTTTACTTTGCTTTTAAATAATTTTCAGTTAATTTAGAAATTTTAACTGAATCAGTTAAAATGTGGATTTTTAAGTTAATTTGTATAGAATTTTATACTTCCGAACCATGGACTCTGCCGAGTCATTTGGACACGGAAGATTTGGATTCCGAACCATGGACTCTGCCGAGTCATTTGGACACGGAATTTGACAAAATTTTAATCAATTTAATCCATATTATAAATATGGATTTTTACCTTTTTATTTATTTAATTTTTTTTTTTTACAAAAGTCAATATTTTCCAAACCGTAGATCCTGCCGGATCATGCGGATATGGAAATTACTTAGAGTTAATTATTTAATTATTATTTTATGGAATTAATTATTAGTTTAACTTATAAGTCCTTTTTTATTAAATTTGTTAATGATTTTAAAAAAAAATCTTTCTTTTTTATATCTTATTATTCTTTTCTTTCTTTTCTTTTCTTCTCTTTGTCTTTTTGATTTTTATCTTTCTCTTATCTTTCTTTTTCTTTTTTTATTTGATTTTTCTTGTTTAATGAAGGATATTTATTATTTAAAGAATTACTCAATTTATAAAAGAATTAAAAAAATAATTAATTTTTTTATTTAATAAGAAGTTAATTTAAAGGAATCAAAGAGTTTAAAAATAAAAAAAACTTTGATCATGGTACGGGGCATTGTTACTCAGCCAGACCCTCTTCACCAGGTGAAGCAGCTCAAAAGCGGGCACAAGACAGTTTCCAGCCAATATACCATGAACTAAAAAAATTTTTGACTTAACAACATGGCTCAGATTTATTTTATATATTTTTTTATGGCTAATTTCTTTAAATGAAATGAGTTTAACCAATGATGAAAGCAAAAAAAAAAAAAAATTCATATGTATATTTCAAAAATAGAACAAAAGTCTTAATTTTGTTTTGAATGAATTAAGTAAAAATGATTATTCAAGAAAAGAAACTAAAAATTTTATGTATATTTTAAACATAAAAGAAAAGTTTTGATATTTATTTGTTTTGTATTTGATAAAAAAAAATTAACTAAAAAGAAGTGATTATTTAACAAGGATCTTAAAAAAAAATAAAATTTATATGTATATTTTAAAAAATAAAGGAAAGTTTTGATATTTATATTTCATTTTTATGTTTTTCTTTTTTTTGATAAATAATTTTAATTAATAAGTCTAAGATATTTAAGAGATAATTTAATCCTTTTGAATTTATTCTATTTTTGAAATCATTTGCTAAGATTTTTATAAAGGAAACAAAAAGTTATATCTTTTCATTATTTTAAAAGAAATAAGCAAAATATTACTGAATAAAATATTAACCCAAAAATTTTACTTTTATCATTATTTTTATTACTAAAGAAAAAAAAAAAAGTCATATTTTATTATTTTAAAAGAAATAAGTAAAATATTACTGAATAAAATATTAACCCAAAAATTTTACCCTTTTTTTTTTATTCTTTTTATTAATAAAGAAAACTAAAAAGTTATATTATAATTATTTTAATAAATAATTAATATATTAGTCCCAAAATTTTATTTTTAATAAAGAAAATTTTGTTTATATACTTTATTTAAAAATATTTCCAAGCCATAGATCCTGGCGGATCATTTGGTCATGGATTTTTAATTTTTGTTAAATTTTAATTATTTAATTAATTACTAATTATAATTTTATTGGATTTTTCTTGAATTTTTAAATTTAAAGATATGTTTAAAAAGAATTGATTTGTATATTTTTTTTAGAATTATTTAATTATTTCTATTTATTAATTTTAACAAAAAGGAATAAAAAGTCAACTTTGTTATTTTTAAAGAAATAATAAAAAAAATAAAAATAATTGGCTTTTAAAAATGATTTTTTTATTAGCCTTAATAATTAATTACAAAATAACCTTCTTTTAATTTTCATTTATTTATTTATTAGTAAAGGGTAAAGGTGAATTAAATAAAATAAAGTGGGGCTTTTTGGCCATCCACTTTAAAAATAAATAATAATAAAGGTTAGCAAAGTTGATTAAATTAATTAACAACAATAATAAAATTTAGCCAAGTTTAATTAATTGTTAACAACAATAATAAAAAGTTAGTCAAGTTAATTAATTAACAACAATAATAAAAAGTTAGCCAAGTTAATTAATTAATAACAATAATAAAAGTTAGCCAAATTAATTAATTATTAATTAACCAAATTAATTAAATTAATTAATTAACAACAATAATAAAAAGTTAGTCAAGTTAATTAATTGTTAACAATAATAAAAGTTAGCCAAATTAATTAATTGTTAATTAACCAAGTTAATTAAATTAATTAATTAACAACAATAATAAAAGTTAGCCAAATTAATTAATTAACAAAGTTGTTAATAATAGCAACAATAAAGAAAAGTTAGTAAAGTTAACCAATTAGTTGTTAATAATTAAAAATAAAAATAAAAGTTAGTAATAATAACAAAATAATAATAAAAGTTAGTAAGTTAAAAGTTGTTAGTTGTTAATAACAACAATAAAAAAAAGGTTAGTAATAATAACAATAATAAACAAATAAATAAACAAGTAAAAATAAAAAAAGAGTTAGTAATTAATTCTGCAAGAACAAAATAAAAAGGTTAGTGACCAAATTGAAAGAAATTGAAAAGATGAAGGATGGAACAAGAGGTTTACCCTTTTTAAATTAAAATTTTGAAATCTCTGTTTTCAAAACAGAGAAGACGCGACACGGGGAGGAGGGGGGTGACGGGCTGGGCAGGCGGAGGCTGCGAGGGCGCAGGGCGGCCGGGTGACGGCGACGAGGGCGCGGGGCGACGGCGGCCGGGACGACGGCGGCGGAACGGCTGGACGCGGCGGCGCGAGACGGCAGGACGACGGCGGCAGGACGACTGGGCGCGGCGAAATGGCAACGGCGGCGGAGACGGCGGCGGCGGCGGAGTAGGAGCGACGGCGACGGCGAGACGGCGGCGGCAGGGCGACGGCAGCGGGATAGGACGGCGACAGCAAAAGAAAGAAAGAGAAAACGGAGGAAGAAGGTAGTCGAAACGTAAGAAAAAATAATTTTGGGACTGTTTTGGCAGAGGAAGGAGAGGCTAGGACTAAGGCTTCTATTTTCTCTTTTTTAAAACGTAGCTCTGAACTTTTTTCTCTGATTTTATATATGTTCAGCACTGAATTTAGGGGGTATTTATAGAAGGATCTTGGCTGAACTGTGGACGGATAAATTAATAAAAAATCTCAAACTTATCTTTTAAATTGGTAAAATGACAGTTTCAGTCCTTTACGTTACTCCAGCTCTGGATAAGCTCAGAAGCTTCTGATTTTGACAATTTTAACGTTTTCTGTCAATTTGGGCCAGAAACGTCCGTTTAGGCCCAAAATTGACGCGAAAAATTACCCAAAGCTCCTGAAACTTTCAGAATTTGTCAATTTTGTCCGAAACTTCTCAATTTTGTCATTTTTACCTCAAACTTTTAATTTTTTGTCATTTTTTTCTGAAATTTTATTTTTATTTCAAACACATACATATTCACACATATATTATTTTAAATCAAATCTTCTCAAAATAAAAATATATTTTAAACTAATTAACATAATTAAAATTTTTTAGCAATAATAATAATAATAATAATAATTTTTTAATTAGTTTTTTTTTAATAAAATTTTTAAAATTTTTAAAAAAAAGGCCGGACGAAATTGGGTGTCAACAGGGTTGATGGTATAGATTAGGTTTAGCATTTAGGGTTTAATTGTATTTAGGGTTTTGGGTTTAATTAGGGTTTTGTATTTAGGGTTTAGGGTTTATTTAGGTTTTGTATTTAGGGTTTAGGTTTTAGGGTTAATGGTAGTTAGGTTTAGGGTTTAGGGTTTAATTAATAGGGTTTGTATTTAGGGTTTAGGGTTAGTGGTAGTTAATTAGGGTTTGTGTTTAGGGATTAGGGTTTAACTAGTGTTTTTATTTAGGGTTAGAGTTTAGGATTAATGGTAGTTAGGTTTAGGCTTTAATTAATAGGGTTTGCATTTAGGGTTTAGGTTTTAATTAGGGTTTGTATTTAGGGTTTTGGGTTACTGGTAGTTAGGTTTAGGGTTTAGGGGTATGGAATTAGAGTTTAGGGTTTAATTATGGTTTAGGATTTAGGGTTTAGTGTTTTATGGTTTATGGTTTAGAGTTTTTTTAAAGTTTAGGGGTATATGTATTGAGATTTTTTTTCATGTTTGGGTTTTTTTTTTTTTTTTCCTCTTTAGAGGATTTGTAAGAGTTTTAGGTTTATCGTTTAAAGGTTTAGGATTTATAGATTTATGGGTCTTAGGGTTTGGGTTTTAGTTTTTGGTTTAGGTTTAGGGATTAGGATTTTAGGTTTAGGGTTTAGGTCTTAGGCTTTGTATTTTGGGTTTAGGGATTAGGGTTAATGGTCTGTATCGTTTAGGTTTCCCCTTTTGCGTGTTTCCCCTTTTGGGGATATAGAATTAGGGTTTGGGTTTTAGGGTTTTAGGTCTTAGGGTTTAATTTAATTTAAGGGTTAATTTAGGATTTGCATGTTTAGAGTCTAATTAGTTATTAAAGTATGGGAATTGTTCTTATGGTTCTTACTTCCCTGTATATGATATAATTTCTTTATTAATTTTAATTTTTAAAATTATGTATATGGAGAAAATTTCATGAACTTATATATATTTATGATTGTACCACATATGTAATTATATTTATGTATGTACACACACACACACACACACATATTTATACGCATATTTATGATTGTACCATATATATAATTATATTCGTATATACATACATACATACATACATACATACATATATTGTATGTATGTATATATATATATATATTTGTATCTATGAAAATATAAAGTAAAAAAACTAAAAAAATTATAAGCATAGCAATTGAATTTTGACTACACTCATGTATGAGGCGACTGCATTCATGGCCTTTGTGACTGACTTTGTTAGTCAAGGTTCAGTTGAGTTGCAATCAGGGTTCAGTTGCTCCAGCTACTTTCCTTCTTCTTTATCCAGTTGTCTCACCCATTTCAAACCTAACACTCTCATCTCTCATCTCTCACTCTCATTTCTCTCAACCCTTTCACTCTTATCTCACTCTTGTCTCTCATCTTCATCTATCATCTTCGTTTGCCTCGCTGTTCACCATGTCCATCCCCGTTGCTTGTCTGTATTACCATTTGTTCACTTGGCCGATCTGTTGTCCGTCCATTATATCTGTCCATGTCATTATTTGCTTCGCCTGTTTCTCGCCTTCCTCTCCTCACACAACCATCTGGGTTGTTGTTTCTTGCATCGCCGTTTCTTGCCTCGCCTTGCCTCTTTGGCCCCTTCGCTGTCTCCTCCTTGGCCTCACCATCGTTGCCTCAGTCTCCTCCAAATCTGAGTTTTAAAATTTTTGAATTGTGATTTTTGAATTTTGTAACTTTTTGGATTTTATAATTTGGTATGTATGTTGACTTTTATATTAATTTAAATGTATATTATTTAAATTTTAATTTAATTATTTAATTATTTTATTATTCATAATTAAAATAAGTTAATATCCATACCAATTTAATGTAACTATCAATTAAATAAAAAATGAAATAAATAACCAATTAAATTAAATAATATTAATTAAATAACAATTATATTGAATCATAATGTATTTTGTTTAAAAGATAAAAGTCTTATTACAACAATTCACCAACGACTGATGTAGTCAATCGCAAGTTATATGGCGGTCCACAATCTTCTCAATAGATTCTTAACTGTTACTTTCTATAATTAAGATTTAGTCGCGAAAAAATTATAATTTAAAAAATATAACTGTCATCCGCATGAGTAAAACAAGCGCTTCTAGCCAATATCGCAACTGGACTTTTAGTTGCAATTCCACATTTGTGTTGTAGTGTCGTCTGGGAGAGGTCTCACTTTATTAGCATCAAACCTTGGGGCAACAACCTTGATTGCAATTTTACTTATATACATATTAAATTCGATCAAAAGCTATTTTCAATTGAGTTTTAAACTAAAAGAAAGACTTTAGGAACAAGTAGGTCGATCTGTAGATGATTGGAGTTCACATTCTTGTTATTTAATTTGCCTTTTCACTTTTAGTTTCTGCCATATTGCGTAAAAATAAAGTACTATTAAAAGAAACCACTCCAGAAGCAATAAATTACATTAAATTAGTTAAACATCTCTACTTACGTACAAGATTGGAGCTGGTTGGTGCAACCATGAGAACTTAAAATGGATAGTTTCTAAGCAGGTGATAGACCAACTATACGGGGCATATAGTTTCGTCCAGTCCAGTTACCTAGAAAAACTGGTCGCCTGAAACGTGGAGTTAATTTTTTGTAATAGTGAGAAACCTTAAATGACTATTAACGTAAAAAAATTATGTGATTGCGACATATGGTATCACATTTTTTTTTTGTTTTTGTAGCTGACCAGGGTTTTAATCATGACTTATATAAGAGGTTTATATTATGTATAACTTTATATCACGAATTGGATAGCACTTATGCGGTTTAGTTCTTCTTGGCCCGATCATGACTGAGTCAATTCAGTTTTTGGTTTTATAGATTTGCATGAATATCCCAATGGACGATGATGAAATTCCCTTATATATATATATATATGTGGAAGGAGAAGTAACCGAGGAGATGGGTAACGAGTGTCCTTCGTGTGGCGGTTTAATGCCAATTTATATCACCAAGTTTTGTTTTATCTCTCACTTAAAGTCCCAAGGGTTTCAACAATGCAAGTACGTCAAACATAGAATTGCGACACCTGTCTTGCAATTTTGGTCTATTTTCAATTTAAGATCCTAACATGTTGTTCCGCTTCATTTAGAGATACGGGTATCGCATAGTTGCAATTACATCTCCCTAGAAAAACTTGGTTACTTGATATTCTTTGATATTTTTCGATTGTTTAACTATTTTTTCACTTTTGTCTTTGGAATGGTACATTAAGCGGTTCATGTTGACAAACTATTGTGTCCAGTTTTGATATTTCACTTTTTATGGAAATAATCAAACAATTGACTTTTGGGTTAAATCGAATAGAAGACATCAACATGTTTCGCCAGGGTCATGTAGGCCCCCAAGTTTCTTTGAGGTTGTAGGTCTTCTCTCACATGCACTGATAAATCATGATCCATTTCCTTGTGTCTGTTGATAGCCACTTGTGCACGCATTTGTTGCAGGTTTGTAACCTGTCCAAATTTGTAAAGACTCATCTTTATTTTTGCAATTATTATAGGTATTTTTTTAACTGAGAATTCTGAACCCAAACTAGCTTTTGTAGCCTACCTTGAATCATCTAAAAATGCCAATGGATCGATTTTTTTTTTTTTTGAAGATTAAGAACCAAAGATATTGAATTGGATTTTTAAGAATTGAGAAGCTTAATCTCTCTCTAAAAAAAACCCAATGGATTAACCCTACAACTTGAAAGTACCTTCTTGAAATTGTTGATCATCCTTTCAATCGAGTGCTTGAGAGTGAGCTTGAAGTCTGAAGATGACAATGATGGAATTGTTGGAAACAAGATGGCTGAGGCCTGAGAAATCGGGGCAATGTGAAGAAAGATCGAGATGGACAATGAGTAAGGAAAAACAAGTGAGAATGAGAATGGGAACAAAAAACAGATAGAGACAAGAAGAGGAACTGAGATTGGTTGAGCAAAGTTAGCAAGAGTAGTAGAGACCGAATGATGAGTAGTAGAGAAGACAACAATCTTTATCATCTTTGTTATCTCTTTTTGGTCCTATTTGTTATTAATTTTTACTTTAGGATTGGATGTAAATAAGTGAATTTGAAATTACTGGTACTTCTTACTGTGATGACCGACGACCAAACTGGAGCGAGAACAACATATCATCCCACACCAATCAACCTAATGTGTCATCTCACTCTCGTTGTTGGATGTCACTACACGCAAATAGAGTGAACCAAAATGATTATGATACACAAAAATTCACTGTGGCGCCAAAATGATGAGGAAATCTATGGTTGAGTCTAGAGGACAAATTTAAGCATTTATAGGAAGAAAAAGCAAGAATGAAAAGCAAACACTATCAAAATTTTTGGTTTTTCTAATTGTTGGTATATATTTGAGAAACCCTCTTTTAGTTTCAATAATTTTTTTAACTTTGGTAGCTGTATTTTTCAAACATGCAAATATGTTAATCTCACAAATGCTTTAATCTTATCTATCTATGTCTGATTGTCATATGAAAAAATATAAGGACCAAAATGTAAGAAATGAAATTAATGACTGAAAAATGGGTTTAACCATTACTAAGAAAAATGCAAAAAAAAAACATTAAAAACCCTCTTTCAACACATGTAATTTAGTTATTTACCAACTATAGCCATCAAACTCGTAGATTTGCTAATCTCGCACTGCAATTAAATTACCTATCTAGGCCAAATTGTCATACGGGAAAGTATAAGGAACAAAAGGAAAAAAAAAATGTACCACCATTACTAAGAAAAATGCAAACATTAAAAAGGCAAAACGCACTAAAAGAAAAAAAAAAGGGGCATTGTTCATAGCATAGTAATTTTGTTTCATCTTTAGAATATAGTAGTAATACGTATACATAAAACAAGTTAAGACAATAAAAAAAAAATGTAGTGAGAAGTATTTGGAGCAGGCCGATCGAAGGATGACCATGAGGAGAGTATGAATGTAGTCCCAAAAGGTCATAACTTTTGAGCAGTCATTAAAATTGTTTAAAAGTCTCAAACTTACCTTAATGTTTTGAATTGGGACCAAATTTGTCATTTATATTTTTTCTCACCAAATTCTAATGTTTTAAAATGGTTTTAATTCTCACTAATACTTCAAAATTGGCTCAAATTGGACACAACCATTAAAAGATGTTAATATACCTTTTAGCAAACTTGGAGGACCTTAGGTAATTTATCCAATGTTTTCTTATAAGTCAAATGAAGAAAAAATAAAAGGTTTTAGGCATAAAGTTCTTCTCCTATCTCATTCATGGTTCACCAAGCTTCTGAACTTCAAAATCAACAAATAGTTCATTAGAATCATGAACTGGTGCAACTCCAACCCCATGTACATGGCTAAAAACACCCTTAGAACAGCCATAAGGTAGGATCATTGTAGGCCCAAGCTTTGGTTGCTATCGCCCTACAGCTAGAGCTCATTCAATAGTAGTTAGAGCTTTTGTTTTCTTCAATAGTGGTTTTCAATAGTCCTGAATTGAAAACCTAAATCATATCCTTTTGTGCGAGGCTTGAATCTTAAGCCAACACAAAAGTATATCGGATCTCAAACTAGGATTTTGGTTTCGACAGCTTTGGACATAAAACGACGATGAGGAAGAGCTGGCAAAAACATAGCGCTAACTAAGAAATCAAACATGCCAAAACCACAAAATGGATCCAATTTGGGAGCTTTGAGATTGCATGAAAAAAAGGATAAATTACCTAAAATATCTAAATTTGTTAAAAGTTACATTATGATCTTAAAGTTCATTAACGTATTAACGTTTTAACAATTAGTGGTCAATTTTGAAACATTAGTAGAAAATTGAGATAAAAAAAAAATCTTTAGTGTGGAAAATTTGGTCTCAACACAAAACATTAATAGTAAATTTGAGACTTCACCAAAATTGTTATTGTAGTACATTTTTTAATTATGAATTTCAAATATGTTGTTTACATGGTTATCAAGATTGATTTAAGGCCAATTCAGTAGGACTTTTCACTGGATTAAGCTTCCTAACTTTTTTCGTTTTAAAGTCAAACTTTACAGCTTTCACTCTCTCTCTCATTTTCTTCTTTTTATTTTTGTTTTTTTCTCTCTCCGACGTCAGTCTTTTTCCCTCTGTTTTATTTTTATTTTTTTTATTTATTTTTCTTTTTTTTTCTCTCTCTCTCCTCTCTTTCCTGCTACATTTAATGCCAGGCTCCTTTTTTCTCTCTTTCTCTCTCGCTCTCTGTCTCTCTCTGCCTCTCTTTCTCTCTCTATTTCTCTCATGTCTTGTGTCTTTTTTTTTTTAATTTCTTTCTCCATTGTTTTTTTTTCTCTCTCTCCTCTCATTCTCATAATATACTATGTACATTTTCATTTCCCATACTTTTGTTTCTAATTTGAATGGCTTGAGGCATTTGTACCAATCAAGTAAAGGAATTGGAACATATTATGTTATGGGAAAGTCCATGTAGGTCCGAGTAATTATGAAGAGAATACACAGGACCCCTAGCCTACACTTCTCTAACCTGGTCGAATACGTACATTCCGTTCCCTCGATCTTTGATTCAAACCCAGATCATCCGACCTTCCACTTTGTCAACCAAAAAATCTTGCAATCCTTCCTGCGATGCTTTCCCGTGGTGCAGCCATTGTGGGTGTCTCCTCGTGCATCACAATTTCATCCAGGGTCTCTGGATTGTTGAGCTTTCGTGTGTAATGTCCATATCGAGCTTCATGCAACTTCGGGTCATACATATCTCTCATGCGTACATCGTTATAAAGGGCATAACATGCTATAACGATTCGAGAATGCAACTCCGAACTTAAACAGTTCATTCCCCTCAATATGGCCTATTTCATCTTAGCATGCCCAATTATTCTTTCAACTACATTTCGCATGTTGGAATGTGCAAAATTGAACTATTATCAAGCTCCTTTGGGCGCTATTTCATCAAAATCAATGTGATGGTAATTAAACCCATGATATGGGGCAAGAAAACCCTCCATGTTTGCATAACTTAAGTCAACAAGATAGTAATGACCTATAAAAGACATTATGTAATAAGATACACCATTAAGATTGCAAGGAAAAATGCCAACAGAAATTAGCCAGAGCAATGCACGTGTGAACACCTTCTGGTGCATTTGGGAACCTAAAGGCTAGCTTATTCCTGGGATTTCTTAGTACCTTGCTGTCATGAACTGCACAGGGTGTCCCCACATAAATATGGGTGAATTGCATATTAAAACCGCACGCGACTAACACGTTTTGGCTTGTGTGCCCAGTGCGGCTGTGGTATGCTTGTTAATATTGGCTGCTATATATTCTAAACACATATGTTCCATCAATGGCACCAATAGCATTATTGAAGGAACCATCCCATGTGTACCTAACTTCTAAAATAGGTGTCAAAAATGTTGGTCGGGCGGTTGAATTATGACCTCAGCAAGACCAAGGACTAAATCCAATACACACTTGAACCATCACAATATAGTATCTGTAAAATGTGGAAACACTTGGCGAACATCATCATATTTCCCGCCATGAGTGCACATGGTGAGAAACATAGCTAGACCCTCATAAGCTACAACATGTCTTCCGTCACGAAAGTTGTGATGAGTTTTAAGATTGTCCAATAAATCCCAAAAACATGTAACGCTCATCCGAAATCTGGAATTCACGAGAATGAGACATCAGGCAAAACAAGTATTATGTACCGGTCTAAACTGGGGTTGGTTCGACAATAGTGGAATCGGAATTGGATGTAATATTGCTAGACAAGACATTTTCGCCCGCAAGACATCTAAAATGGTGGAGACATTGTCAATGAAACAGACTCACGTCGTTTATTGAATAGAATATCCTTTCTGGGGAATAATTTTCAGAAGGTGGCGGCACTTCCCACAGAATATCTTTCTACTATTATAGAAACCCAAATCCATTCTGCATAATATGCCTACACAATGGTATCTATTATAATGACAAACATAACTCATGATATTTTTTATGAATGTAGAAAGGAGAATCCAACCACCGACCAACGTTGTAACATAAGACAAGCATAGTTAGTACTGCAACAACAAACACATAAAACTACAAATCAGCCTAACAATACATAAAAGGAACGAATCAGCATCCACAAAGAAATCCCTTGGATTTTGCCTCCTCAATAATTGGTAAGAGTAACGTAACACGAGAATCCTTGTCGGTGCTCCTACTAATAACTTCTGTAGCCATGCCATCTGACCAATACACAAATTTGTTGCAACCCAATTTGGGCTTCCCGATTCAAATCCAAGGAGCTTCGATATGAGCCGCATGTATGAACTGATACTCAAGTCCTGCAGTTGTGCATATGAGGTGGCAGAATGCGACCCAAGATCTGCTTTGCTCTCCCTCAACATTTCAAGAACCTTCTGCTATACGTTTGGAGGCAGGGTCCCACCACTGGACTTGTGCCGCTTGCTCGCGTTCTTATTGTACGCCCTATAAACTGCATACCCTGCTATAATCGAAGAAATATGATAAGGTAATGGTGTCCCTTAGCCCGAGGGAGACACATGGACATCAATATCTATGGAAGAATTAGCAAAACCTCCAGCCTGACTTCTACCTTCAGCCTGTGGTGTGCTAAACCTGAAACTCATATTAGGTTGGCTTCTCTCCGGTGTATGTTGTACCATCTGAGTAGAATGTGCAACACGCTTGGATGCCCTAAGGTCCCGGGGTGATGCATATGCTGCTGCAGAACATGGAAGGCGGGGGATCTTGACAGCGATGTAGTTAGAGTCTGAGACCCAATGACACGCTGCCTAGGCCGATGTGGTGAATCACCGGTTAAGAGGTTGAAAGGAAATACCGTGGTCCGAATAATCATAGTAATCACCGAACATAGTGAGCAGGTCATCCCAACATGGGATCTGGCCAGCACGCAACAACTTTGCCTCGGGGTAAACCTATGTCAACATAAGTGCTAATTATATGTAAAAAAACAATCCATTCGACAACATATAAACTATTAAATAAAAAGTTATGCACGCATTAACAATGTACATAAGAAAACCGTACCGAAATGGTAGCCTCCCACCATTCAGGGTCGGCAAAAATGTGTCTGGTCACTGGATCGAAACTAATGCTGGTTAATGTCATCACAATTGATTTTCAGATGCGGAACTAACTCTTTAATGTATGCCATTTGTTGGTGACTTGTTTCTTCTTCCAAGCCCGGCCCGCAACGAGCTGCAGATCATGCACGACTTTGGCCCAACCAAATTTTGTTGGGGTGTTGCCCCCAACATAACCTACTTGAATAACATTCACAACAACGAACAAAATAGTCGAGTGGAATGGAAATCCCACCCAGCATGAGACGTTGGGATCGAGGGAAATGAATGTTGTCCATCATGGTCAATGTCAGAATCCGATGATTCGTGATCCATAAATAGATGTTGGAAGAACTATAACAAGAGTTGCCAATACAAATATTCCATATGCAGGAACATATATGAGCAAACAATGACACAAAGGGATTTTTAATTGAATATTTATGTTACTCACGTTGACATATGCACAGGCCACAGAACTTAACACTAGTAGCATGAAATAGATTATTGGAAAAATAATTACTTGAAATAGAAAAGCTGGGTGGACAAAGGCAAATAGTGGGGAAAAACTGCAACTCCAATGTTTAATAAATCAGCTCCACGGGAAGTGCCCAACTCAATCAAACATGAACACCATATCCAGATATAAGTTGACCTTTATAGTCAAGTCACAGAGCAAGACAATGGGAATCACCCTACAGGGCCAAAATCATCTTCCTTTTGAAATAAAACTGCCATAATCTGTTTTGTGTAAGATCAAATCGAGCAACATATATCAACCCCGTGAGAGATAGAAGAACTGTTTGTGTAAGTAAAAGCAAGAAACCATACCATTTCACCATGTCCAATCGAAGAACTGATACACAACAAGATCTTTCGGATGTACGAACTAGAGATCCTCGCCACATTAGAGTAGGTACAAAGATTCCTGAGGCCAAATGATGTGAGATTGAAGCTTCCAACCAGGCCGAAACAAGAGAAGAAAGATGACATAAATGGAAGAAAATGAGGTTGGGGAAGACAAGGCCGAATCAAGAGAAGAACAAAGGAACGGATGAAAGATGAGGTCAATAGAAAATTATGGGGATTCAGCGAGTGAGAGAGGAAAGCAAAAGTTTCAGAGAGCAGAAGGATGTAGCATATAAGAGAGAAAGAGAGAGAGACAGAGAAAGACAGAGTGTAGGCGTCCTGGCAGGAAAGTAGCAGAAAGAAAAAGGGAGAGAGAAAAGACAATTGCAAAAAAAAAAAAATTGAGACAAGACAAGAGAGAAACAGAAAATTCAAAAAACACGCCTGCCACGCGAGATAGAAAAAAATATATAAAAATGAAGAAAATGAGAGAGAAAAAGAGAAGAGAGAGAGAAAGAGAGAATGACCATGGCAGAAAATGTAGCATGAAGGAGAGGAGAGAAAGAAAAAAAGAAAAAACAAAGCAGAAAAAAAAAGTTAGATACAAGACACGAGAGAGAGTGAGAGGAAGAGGGAAAAAGACTAACACAGGGGAGAGAAAAAACACAAAAATAAAAAGGAAGAAAATAAGAGAGAGTGAGTGAAAGCTATAAAGTTTGACTTTAAAATGAAAAAATCCAGGTAGCTTAATCGGGTGAAAAGCCCTACCGAATTGGTACTTAGTTGGGATGCATGTAGTTAGCAAATTTTTTTTATTTTTTAAATGTTTTCCTTATTGTTTGGAGTTGGGAAGGACCTGCAACTCTATAAAATGATCGATAATGTCGATTATTTTTACTCAAATTAAGTCTTCCCTTATTCATGTTCTTTTTTTTTTTTTTAATCTTTACATGTTTCTTGAGATTTATTCATATGTCTTCTAACTTTTAATATTTGAGATTCAGTTCATCGAAACCAATGGTTGTAATGGTTTTAAGTCCAACAATAATGTTTAAAACTCAAAACAATGAAGGAAATTAAGGAATAGGAGTAAAATGCGATAAGCAAAACAGATTTGTAAAGATTTGTAGCTATTCAAAATCAAATAAAATGCATTGCAAGGAAGAGAGGAAGTAATTTACTAGTAAGCAATTATTAATAAAATGGCTGGTCATTGATTGGGCGGTGGGGAGAGGAAGATTGAAATAGAAAGGCCGGGGGGCGATGAGCGAAATTGGAAGCAACGGATGCACTTGCACCAGGACTGGGGTCCCAGATCGCGGTTGGATGAGTTGTGGGCCGGAATAGAGTGATTCCGGAGCAGAGGAAGTTAGGAGAGAATTTATTCCGAGTTAAGTGGCCGTTGAGTGACCTGGCGCCCCTCTTCTTTAAGATATTGCACCGTACAAACGCAATAAATGTTAGATTGCGTATACCATTTTTCTATTTCATTTTTTTCATACACGTTAGACTTTTTTTCCCCCCTTGGCGTGGCACTGGTAGCAGGTGGATTATGAGGAGTTTGTGCAGAGTTATCTTATTACTTTGAATTTACCTTATATTTTGTACATTGAAAATTAAAGCTTAACCTATGAGAAGACCTAGTGAACGATTACGTTGATGAAGTAACTAATTTATCCAAAACAATTAAAAGTTTTACTCCAGATTTGTATCATTTATTTGTGAGTTTTTTGTTCTATATTTATTTTAATTTATATGAAATACTCAATTTGATTCAAATCTATTCATTTTATTCATTATCTTTCTATTATGTTGGAGTCTGTTTGGCTCGTAAAATGTTGTTTGACTCATTTTTAATTGTGATGTAGCATCTTTTATCCGTAAAATAATTAAAAGATAAATTTTCAAGTACAGTTAATAAATAATCACAATTTGAACTTAACATATCACTATGTAAGAAAAAAATGAACTTGAGCTTATATGTTAGTGATAAATTTGAGAACAAGAGATTTAGATCCAATTTATTTTAATTTAAGTTAACTCAATGTAAAATAGTTTATTTTTATTTTTAGATTCTTTTAGCCTAAAACCAATTTCATTTAAAAGCTAATAATATTTAGGCATATTAATCCATTAATTGTAATTTTTTATGATAATATTAAATTTTTATAATTTTTTTAATCATTAAAAATTTTATAAAAATTTAGTAACATTATAAAAAATTTATCTTGAATAGATTATTTTACCTACATAATATTAAATTTTAAATAAAATTCATATTGGGTGAAAAGTTGTAGAAATAAAAATAAGCAATTTTTAGAGTTCTCATTATAATGTGCTACTTTTCTTTTGTGTTTGTTTCGGAAGTATGTGTCAGTTTTCTTATTCAAATCAATTTTGATGCCTACGAATTTTTTTTTTTTTTTATTAATTGATTCCGCTAAAGAATAAAATTTTAAAAAAATTGTAGAAAGGGCATATTCCGTGGCCTTTGTTCCCTTCATTTAATTCTCTCATCTGCCATCTTTCCATCCTCCCAAGTCCCGCCTTTTAAATCACTGCCTCCTCTCTGCCCCCTACGACGAACAACCCAAATCCTCGCCGGCAGCCAAAATGCCTCCGATCTTGCAGCCCTTCACCAACTCCGTCAAGCTCAAGTACGTCAAGCTGGGCTACCAGTACCTTGTCAACCACATTCTCTACCTTCTCCTCGTCCCCATCATCGCCGCCGTATTCCTCCAACTCCTCCGCCTCGGCCCTGACCAGCTCCTCTCCCTCTACCACTCCCTCCACCTCAACCTCATCCAAATCCTATGCTCCTCCTTCCTTGTCATCTTCATCGGCACCGTCTACTTCATGTCCAAGCCCCGCAGCGTGTTCCTCGTTGACTACGCCTGTTACAAGCCCCCCGTCACCTGCCGCGTCCCATTCGCCACCTTCATGGAGCACTCCCGCCTCATCCTCCCCAACAACCCCAAATCCGTCGAGTTTCAGATGAGAATTCTCGAGCGCTCTGGCCTCGGCGAAGAGACCTGCCTCCCACCGGCCATTCATTACATACCTCCTAACCCCAACATGGCCGCTGCCCGCGCTGAGGCCGAGCTAGTTATCTTCTCCACCATGGATGCTCTGTTTGAGAAAACAGGGCTCAAGCCTAAAGACATAGACATTCTCATCGTCAATTGCAGTCTTTTCTCGCCCACGCCATCACTTTCCGCCATGGTCATTAACAAGTACAAGCTCCGAAGTAACATTAAAAGCTTTAATCTCTCCGGGATGGGCTGTAGCGCCGGTCTCATCTCCATTGATTTGGCTCGGGATCTTCTTCAGGTAATAAATCGAGCGTACATAATTGTCGATAGAAAACGATGAACAAAATTATGTGAAATATGAAGTGCAATTAATCTTCGTATAATTGTCATCTAATCTGTAGCCACTAATCAAAATTTGTGACTTGACTTTAGGTTCTTCCGAATTCAAACGCGGTTGTCGTGAGCACGGAGATTATCACGCCGAATTATTACAAAGGGAACGAGCGAGCCATGCTGCTACCAAACTGCCTCTTCCGGATGGGCGGCGCCGCCATCCTTCTCTCGAACCGCCGCTCGGTCAGGCGGCGCGCCAAGTATAGGTTGGTCCACGTGGTGCGGACCCACAAGGGCGCCGACGACAAGGCGTACAGGTGCGTGTTCGAGGAGGAGGACAAGGAAGGGAACGTCGGAATCTCGCTGTCGAAAGACCTGATGGCCATCGCCGGCGAGGCTCTGAAGTCGAACATCACCACGATTGGCCCCCTCGTCCTGCCGGCGTCGGAGCAGGTCCTCTTCCTCATCACCCTCATAGGCCGCAAAATCTTCAATGCCAAGTGGAAGCCATACATTCCCGACTTCAAGCAAGCGTTCGAGCACTTCTGCATCCACGCTGGTGGGCGGGCCGTGATCGACGAGCTCCAGAAGAACCTCCAGCTTTTGGCGGAGCACGTGGAAGCTTCTAGAATGACGCTGCACCGATTCGGCAATACGTCGTCGTCTTCGCTCTGGTACGAGTTGAGCTACATCGAGGCCAAAGGAAGAATGAAGAAAGGGGACAGGGTGTGGCAGATTGCATTTGGAAGCGGGTTTAAGTGTAACAGTGCCGTGTGGAAGTGCAACCGGACGATCCGGTCACCAACCGACGGGCCATGGGCCGATTGCATTGAGAGGTACCCGGTTCACATCCCCGAAGTGGTCAAGCTCTAGAAGTTGCGCACCCACTTAAAAGCAATATCTTAGCTGGTCGCTGTGTGCATTTGTTGGTAATTTTTATCATTTGTTTCCTAATTAAGATAAAATTCTGAAGAATCTGATATGTGTTCTATATATATTTATAGATACACGTCAATTGTGAAAGTTGCTTTTGTCACTTTTTGTCCACTTATAAACATGACAAACAAGGAAAGACAATGTAATTTTGCACAGGGCAAAACCAAAGTTGAACCGGAAAGAAAATAACTCGTTTGGAGAAGAATTTGATAATTTGGCTAATAATGGGATTAATGGCCAATGGAGTAACCAAAAACTAGTTTATGTACTCGCAGTTACTACAAAATCAAAAGGTTGAGGAAACTAATGTAACAATTGATTTGAAAAATAATTGGTGAAAGTGTTACTGAAATGAATTTGGCTTTCCACGCACACATGCAGTGCTTATGTAATTATTTTTATAAGAAGTGTTTCACCTTATAACAACTAAGTGGTAAATTCAATGATGAAAATTACAAGTATATATGCATATCGGCTAGAATAAGATAGCAATTCCTAGAAGTGATAATATCCACGTGAAAAGGGAAGTAATTTCCTTATCACTCCCCCTCAAGTTGATAGTGTACCACTATCAACTTGCCCCAAAAATGATGCAATTTCCCTTTCTGAAAAAGGCTTGACAGACCGTCAACAACTTGATTAGTTGTGGAAATATATTGAGCCTGAAGTTGTACTTTAGAGGCCAAGTCATGAACAATGTGGAATTCTATTTTAAGATGCTTGGAACATGGGTGAAAAATAGGCCAACCGTGAGATACGTGACACCCAAGTTATCACACCATAGAGTCGAAGGAGTGGACAAAAGGAAGCCAACTTCACAAAATAAGGAATGTAGCCACTAAACTTCACTTGTAATAGAAGCTAAAGCTCGATATTCAACTTTAGTAGATGACCTAGAGATAGCTCGTTGTTTGCTGGAGGCCCAAGAAATAAGGGTCGACCCAACAAAGATAGTAAAACCACTGGTTGATTTGTGACCTTTGGGTGAGCCTCCCCAGCCAGCATCAGAATATGCATAAAAGGGAAAGGTGGATGCTTTTTGAATGAGCAATCCGTGCTAAATTGTACCAAGAAGATAACGAAGAATACGTTTCACATGTTTCCAATTATTTGTTGTTAGATTGTGACTGTGTTGTGAAACTTGATTGATAACAAAGACAATATCTAGTCCAGTGAGATAGAGATATTGCAGGCTGCCAACAATATGCCTTTATTGACTTGCATTTTCAAATGGTTTATCAATATGATCCAAAGTTGAGGGAGGAGCAAGATCAGCTAGGGTGGAAACAGGTTTAGCAGCACTCATCTGTGTTCAAGAAAGAAGGTTCTGAATGCACTTTTGCTATGTCAGCAGCAAGTCATCACGAGTGGTTTTACTCAATGTATTAAATATCATTATCGCTATGTATGCCGCACTTCATATTTTTAAAGTATATCGCATGATATACTGTACCGCATTTCATTGCCATTTTTACCATAAATAAATAAATTTTAAAATATTATTTTGAGATGAAATAAATTAAATAAATTTTTTTGCACATCTTTATATGTATTCTAATTTTTTCAACATAATTTTTCAAATAAATATTACTTGGCAAAAAAAAACCAACTTATTGATAAAAAATAAAAAAAATAATACTTTAATAATAGCAATACATTTTCTAATACCTAAAAAATAGAAAGCAAAAGTAAAATAAAAAAGTAACCAAAAATAAAAGTAAATATTTTTATTAAAATATGTGTATTAATTATATTTTACCATTTTATATATTTATGTATAATATTTTGATGTAGAATGACCAAAAAAATATCTCACACATGTCAGTGAAAAATAGAATATCGTTGTATATATCTAGCGGTAATTGTGTTATATTACAGTTTGACAAAATGTACATAAAAAGTTGCCAGTATGATAAATACCGTGAAATATCATGATATATCTCGGTATTTCATGCGAAAAAATGACAAAAAATGTGAAAGCATTTATACTGTGTACCGCTTACCTGCAGTAAGCAGTATACCGCACTATATACCACAATACACTGCGGCATTTAGTTCCATAGTATTGCTTCAACACCAAAAAAAATAATGTAGTGGCCTCAAATCCTTAAGAGTATATTGCATTTGAAGAGCTTATACCACCTATGTGAGAGATTGTTCGAGGCTACCAGTCAATAAAATATCATCCACATAAATGAGGCAAAATAAATGATGATTGCCATTGTTGTAGATAAATAATAAAGGATCAGTTTGAGAGGCCATGAAGCCAAAATCAAGCAATGCATCCTTAAGATAGTGAAACCAACTACATAATGCTTGTTTGAGGCAATAGAGCGATTTGCAATGGCAACTTACATAGCAGGGATATTGTGGATCAGTGAAACTTGGTGGCTGATCCATATGAACCGTTTCATTCAAATTTCCATGTACAAAAGCATTTGAACATCAAGTTGTCAAATAGTCCAAGCCTTTGAAACAGCAATGCTAAGGACTAACCAAAATGGTGGCAAGTTGAATAACGGGATTTAAAGTTTCAATATAGTTTACTCCCGGACATTGATAAACAGCCTTTGCAACAAGACATGCCTTGAATCTTGTGATAGTCCCATCAGGGTTTTACTTGATGCAAAAAACCCATTTACAGCCTATGATATTGATGGCATGTGATGCACATACCAAATCCCAAGTGCCATTGTGCATTAAGGCATTGTATTCTTTTGTCAAAGTAGCTCCCCATTTGGGGTACTTAGAGGCTTGTGTAAAGCAAGTGGGTTCAAGTTCTTCATCATGGGCTGGGAAGATTTTAGGTGGTCGTAATGAGTTTGTTTTTTAGCAGGTTACCATTAGGTAACAGACTTGGAAGTATTTAGGATTTGGTAAGAAGTAAGGTCAAATTTTAATGGTATGGTAGGTGGACTTCTTGTAGTGGTTAGAGAAGAAAGACATGGTAAAGTGGTGAGAAAACGTCGATTTGTTGTCGGATGTTAAGGGTATCTTGTATGTTGGAGGATGGATTAGCTGGTGGTATGGCTTGAGTGTTTAGAGCTATCATTGGTAAGAGCAACTACGTGGGGTGTTGATGGTGTGAACTAGAGAGCAACTCGTCTTCAGACTTTAAACATGCAAAAGGAAAAGTGGACTCATCAATGAGATCATGGCAAGAAACATACAATTTGCCAGTGAGAATATCAAGACAGCGATAACCTTTGTGAAGCTTACTATAGCCCAAAAAGACACATTTGGTAAAGCAAGGCTCAAGCTTATTATTGGCATAAGGTTTTAGGCATGGATAACAGAGACAACCAAAGGTCTTAAAAAAGGTATAATCTGGGGTTGTATTGAAGAGAACTTCAAATGGTGATTTACCACATAACAAAGCTCTAGGAGGCCTATTGATTATATGGTTAGCGACATCACATGCATAAGTCCAATAAATAGAGGGTACACATGAAGCATGCATCATTGCCAGAGTAGTTTCAACCAAATGAAGATGTTTACATTTGATGCAACCATGTTGTTCAGGTGTATATGGGTAAGAGCTATAATGCATGATGCCATGTTCATCAAGATATCTATGCAAAGCTTGATATTCTCCTCCAACCCCCATCTGACTAAAAGGTTTTATTTTTTTGTTGAAGAAACGTTCAACAAAATGATGGAATTTGATAAATGTTTTAACAAGTTCAAATTTGTAGTGCACAAAATAAAGCCAACAGAGCTTGCTAAAATGATCATAGAAATAAATGTAGTATTTACTTCAATCAGGAAAGTCACAAGGTGAAGGTCCCCAAAAATCACTATAAATTAATTCAAGAGGTGCAGAAACTTTATGACTAGATAATAAAAAAAGGCAATTTATGTATTTTGCTGACACTGCAACCATGACAAATAGAATGACTGGACTTGGTAAAAAGATAAACAACTATGAACAAAATCTTTCTGAACCGTTCTGTCATTAGCATGTCCAAGTCATTGATGTCAAGTTCTAAATGCTACAGAAGCTTAAATCGATCCTAAACCTATTGGAGAAAGCATAGGTATGGTGTAAACACCATGATTATTCTCACCTTAGCATATTGTGTGTCAGGTTGCCAGATCTTTGACAACAAAAATGGTCTATAAAAAATTCAAGAAAGACGGGATTACTTTTAGTTAGAGCACGAACAGATAAAAAATTTTGATGAACTGTAGGCACACATAAGATATCTAAGAAAGAGAAATGAAAATTGTTGAGATAAACTAAAAAATGCCTAATATGATAAATGGGAAGGGTATTACCATCATCAATTATGACCTTCTCAAGACCATCACATTTTGAGTGAATGACAAGATTATCTAGGTCTAAAGTGAGATGATGAGTTGCTCTTGAATCTATTATCCAATTGTTGCTGGATGGGGTTGGAGAAGCAGTGACAATCTGAGACATTGGCTTAGGTTGGTTTTGAAAGATTACTTCTCTGTGGGACATTGGCAAGTAAATTGTGCAGCCCCATTGTAATTGTGGCAGATAATTAAAGCCATATTGGGAGGCTATCCATTACATGTAGGACTAAAACTTGATTAAGAGTCATTTCGGGGATCATGGAAGGACAAGAAGAGCCATACCCAAAACCATTTCATCCACCCCTTCCATGAGGATGTCTGTCACGTCCACTTTCTTCGAAGTTGGCAAATGCATTAAGTGGATCAAATGGAGTAATATCTCACTGAAGTTATATTTCTTCACTAAGAATGAGACCATAAAGGTCATCAAAGGAGACAGATTCTAAATGTGCCTCAAAGACATGCATAAAGGGCCAATATGTGGGTTCAAGGCCATCTATTATGTAGTTCATCAGATCATCATCCGCAGTTGGACTACTAGGTGCAGCCAATTGATCAGCTATCTACTTGGCTTATTGAACATAGACTGTGATTGAGTCATTGCCACGCCACAGGTTGGCTAAATGTTGCTTGAGTTGCCTAATTTATGCCTTAGATCTTAAGGCATAGGCTATGGTGAGCTTTTGCCATGCTTCATATGTAGTATTTACACCAATAATCTACTGCAACAAAGATTCAAAGATTGAATTGACAATCCAGTTAAAGAAAAGCCGGTCATTGCGAAGCCAATAAAGGTATTCCAGATTTTGTTGTGTTATTGATCATTTGTGGTTATACAGGTAGGGAGCAATCAACATGTCTTAAGAGATTATAAACTCTCAACAGTATAGTCAATTACATCTTCCATAAGGGATCGTTGGTGGAATTCAATTTCAGTGGTAGTTGGTGTGAGAAATTTGGAAGACTATAAGAGACGGAAAAAAAAGTTGGAGCTGCAGGGACAATAGAGGTTGTTGTTTCAATCGACATGATGGAGAAAGAAGAAAATGAAGATTTGCTTGATTATGAAGCTTAATGCTCTGATACCATGAAATGAATTTGGCTTCCTACACACACATACAGTGCGTATGTCATTGTATTTATAAGAAGTGTTTTCACCTTGTACAACTAAGTGATAAATACAATGATGATAACTAGTTTAAATACCCGTTGTTGACACGGGATCAAAAAAAGAGGCAAATGCAAAAGATGAACAGCTAATGTACATGAAAAAAAAGATGTCATTGAAAGTAACAATTGCTAAATAAGAATTCATGTAATGATGGATTGAACAGTTAAGATGATCATTCCCATCATTATAAATATTAGATAATTTAAATTAGCAAAAAATACTATAATAAAATAACAAAGTAAAAAAGAAGTACATAATGTCCAAAGTAATGTAAATTGGTAACAAAAAATCACGAATTGTTTTAAATATGAAAGGATGAGTTGTCAGGCAGACTCTGAATCTTCTCAGAAGCAAACCATTTTTATTTTGGAGTACCCGGGGCCATAAAGCTAGAACAACAAATTTATGTTTTATATTAAAATCCAATGTAGTACATTATTAAAAGAAGGTAAAAGATAGGCACCTGTTTAGAGAGTGAGGATCAACTTTGTATGGTGCGGATGGATTTGTTAAATTTTAAATTGGGTGTTGTCGGAACTCTGACCTGTACAATGATGATAATTACAAGTATATATGCATATCAGCTAGGATAAGATAGTAACTACTAGAAGTGATAATATCCACATAGAAATAGAAGTAATTTCCTTATTAGTCATAATTGTAAGCAATGTCTTAAATGTAAAGCAATTAGAAATATTAAGAAATAGTTAGTTTAGGAACATGACTCTTACATCCCTCATTTGTATTCGACTTTTTCCTCTCACTTTTCCTTTTTTTAAAAAAAAATCTTTTCTTTTAATGATAGATATTTTAAGTACAGAAAGAAATGAATTAAATGGTGGATATGGTTTCATACAATCATGTGGATAGTTATTTTCACCTAATTAAATGGACACAAAGGATAAGGGTTTGGTTTTGAAAATACTCATTAAACATAAGTAAAATAGAGGTCCATGGTCTATACTATCTATGTTCAACCCAAGTACAAATATATATTTTTTTTACATATTAAGCATCCTAAGTACAAGTATTAAAGAGAAAAGACCTTGAGTCTTCGGTTTGGTAACATTATAGGTTTAAACCTAATTGGGCTAATTGCTACATTCACCAAAAAATTACATATCATTGCAATTTTTGGAGATGAACTCTTAACCTTAGGACTAAAAGGCGTACACCTTAACCAATTGACATATACTTAGTGTGCCACCCAAGCATAAATATTATTTTTAAAAAAATTTTACTTTTAAACTTTTCAAAAAATTTCATAGTTTATAGCACTAACTTTTCACATTTAAGAAACACATTTGTTTATTTTTTTTTTACATATTGCATAATATTTTTTATTTTAATTGTTCTTTTTTATACATAAAGTAATATACAATAGATGGGCAAGTAGATAGGGAAAATACCCGACTATAACTAAGGGTGGTAACAAATCGAGCATTTATTGAACTATTCAAGCTTGAGCTCAAATTCATCGTTAACGAACTGAGCTTATCAAACTTCAAACTCAAGCCCGAGCCAATTTTGAGATTCAAATACCTTATCGAATCGAGCTTGAACCTATTAGTGTTTTGCTCGATAGGTTTTTGAGCCTATCAAACCTTGTATAATATTAATATAAATGTGTTTAATTTGTCTATTAGAGTCACTAAATATCATTAATTAATACTAAATATAATTATTTTTTCAAAACGAGCTCCTCGAGCTCGAGCATGAGTATGCCTAATTGAGCTCGAACTGAGCTCATGCATCGAGCTCTTTAACAGGTTTTGATCCTCTCAAACTTTTGAATCGAGCTCGAGCACCATCCTGAGCTAAACTCGAGCATCATTTCTCTGAGCTCGTTGAGCCCGAGCCTAAGCTCGAGCACCCTTCAGAGTAAAATGCACTAAGCTCGAGCCCAAGTGGTTCGTGCTCAGCTTAGCTCGAGAACACCCCTAATTATAACCATTAATAAATGTACAGGACATGGATGGAAAGATCTTATACGAATTGTGGATAATGGAAAGAATATGGAAAAAAACATTTTAGCATATATATGGGCTAGGAAGGATACACCAATACAATAATGAACACTACAATAAAAGAAACAAAGAAAGAGGTAATTCATAAAAACAAAGGCGTGAGAACTTTGGAATAAAATGTTGATGGAAAATTGTTATGGTGTCACCACTACAAGAGAAATTATGAATAATAATTTATATAAGCGACTGATATTCAATTGCTATGTTGAATCATATGATTGTGGTGTATAATCGGGTAAAATAAACTGCATCAAAAGTGCCAAATTTTTAACTTATGGAGCTAATTGGGAATGGAACTCATTTCATTGCATATTAAGCTCAAAACTTATAATTCATTGCATATTCGTCTCTAGTCCTATTCAAGACTGAATTGGCGCAAAAAGCCAATTTACAAAAATGAAAAATTAATAGTTTAAATAGTTTATTAACTGTAAAAATTATTATGATACATACTAATTTATATGAAAATATTTACCAAACATTTTAATTAGAATTTTTAAGTTTAATATTAGGTAGTTAAATGTTAGATTTTAAACTATTTGGTAACTATTTTCTTATAAATTCAATATACACTATAATTAATTTTGAGATTTCTTAAAGTGCAAGGTTCCTATAAATTGATAATTTGGGAAAATAATCATTTTATATAAAAATATTATATAATAAATATAAAATTGAAGTTGTTTGAAATTTAATCTGCAACAAAAATCTAAATTTATTAGAGCAACACTAACATGTTCTCTATTCTGTAGATTTTCTCTATTTTAGGTAATATCGAGTATTTTTCACTCAAATAGATAATCATCTCATGCCCTAAAGTAGGGAATGAGATAAAAGATAATAGTCAATTTTTTATATTTATAGAAACACTAAAAATTTTAAGGAATAAAGAAGCAATAAATTTTTCACATCCTTCACTCTCTCCAACAACTATCAAGGACTTTGTACGCACACAAAACACCTTCACCACCGTGTCCATGGCTAGCACCACACTGGCTACATTCTCTCACTTCATCGGTAAGAGCTTCACCTTCACCACCCCATTCAACAACAACGTTGTGCCATTTCTAAATAGGATCATCTCAGGCGAGCCCATATGAGGTTCCAGATCCTCCAAGTGGACCCCATCTTTTCTAGGCTAGCCTCGACCTCAGTGAGATGAATGCGGGATGTTGACAGCGCAACTCTAAAATGTGCAAGGAAGAGTCACCGTTATTGGCCACAAAAATGTCATTCTTGGGTTAAATGTCCATGGTTTCATTGGCCGTCGGATGTCTAGTTGAGTGGAATAGGCTTGTTATTTTAAAATTTCTTTAAATGTATAACATAGATTTGTTGTATAATAAAAAAAAATACTATAAAGTATAGAAACTATTGAAATTAAAGAAGAAAAATTACTAAGATTTTGGCTTTTGCTTCCTTATTTTTATAGAAATTATAGGGAAGCTATTAGAGTTGCTCTTAACTATGAACTTAAGGGAATTGATCGGCCAAATAGGGGATGTGAAAATTTTTCACTATAATTCAAAGTTCATGCCACAAGTAAAGAATGTTCACAACTCAAGAATAGACAAAATATAGCATGAGTTAAGTTCACCTGGTCGAGATGTGTACATCATAACCTCAATATTAGGCATTTTGAGTCTCAATGATTGTAATGGAGTACAATTTTTAGTGGATGTAACAAACAACTCAACAGAGCCTAAATTTACAAATATTACTTGGCCCAATAGGCTTAGAAGATTTTCTTTTTTCTATTCGACCATTGTACTTAGATGTTGTATACCAACAAATAAAATATAAGTTCCATGCTCTCACTCAACTAGTACGCACAATAGAGATCCACAGGCCTGAATTAGGTTCAAGCAACATATGAAGCACTCTTCTCCAGGCAAGGTACCCTAGCAGTGGAAAAATTGTTGCCGGAGTTCTCTAGGTTGTGCACAGCAGCCACCTATGGTACTCCTAACTCCCTATACTTGTACTATTTTTTAATACCATATGACAAAGCAATGCCACAATAAGCTCAATGAACTTGTTCTTGGGCTACATGAACCTGTAATAAGAAAAATTTTGCCAATGAATTGTTCAATGAACTTGTTACCAACAATTTAGAACAACCCCAGTTCGGTGCGAGATGAAGAGCTCTTGACAAGTGTAGAGCTAGTACTTGTTCTTGATATTATTATAGGAAATGAGGGAGAAAGAAAAGTCATGGGAGATTAAAGAGAGATAGAAGTGAATTGAAGAGAATGTAGTAGGTGTAAAGAAGATATTATAGGAGTTGGTGTGAAAAAGTGTGGAAATAAGCTCTTCTATTCATAGGAGAGTCAAAAAAAATTGTTGAACTAAAATACCTTAAAAAAACTCCTATTTCTAGGTGACGAAGAAAAGTAAAATGGGGTTTTGGCACCAAAATGCCGTTAGGAGCTGTTGGAAGGGCTTGGAGTACAATTTTTCCCCTTTTCTTTTGAAATTTGTCGTCCTTCCTATCATCTAATGGCTAGCTTGGCCTAACTCGGGGTTGGCCGAGCTAGTCCACACTGTGCCTGGGCCCAAGCTCAAGCAAGGCTTGGGCTATGCCTCATTTTATCTCTCCCAAGCCCATGAATAGCAACATTTTTCCGTTCCTCAAACATGCTGCACCGTACCATGCTTTGACCGAACCATGCCTAAGTTTGAGCTGGCCTAGTTTGGTTTACCCAATGTTCACATCTACTTAGGGCATATGTTGTTGCCTTTCCGTGAACTTCCAATTCAACACATTCAAAGGCCAAAAACAGAACTTGAAATATGAGAAAACAATGACACAATAAACTTAGTGAACTTGTTCTCAAGCTACATGAACGTGTAACAAGAAAAAGTTTGTCAATGAATCAGTGACGAATTTATGAAGATAATATGGATGTTAATAAACCTTTTTTCTAGAAAAATGTTAATAAAAGATACATAATTAAATAGTTGGATCTCTTTAAATTTTTTAATGGACCCTCATAATTTTAATGATATTTATTGAAACAAAATGTAATGTGCCCCTCTTACCTCAAGAAAGTTAGAGAATGGATCACTTTCTTCTCTCTGCTAACAATTAGGATAATGAAAAAAATCCTATTTTGGCCGTTTACTTTCACACTTTTTCCTATTTAGGTCTTGAACTTTTTTTTCCATTTTTTTCTAACTCAAATATAAGAAAATTTATAAAATTAATCATGCACAGGATAAAGTTAATAAGCTAAGTGGAAGATTTATATAAGGGCCACAATAAGATTTTTGTCTCTTACATTCAATATAACATGAATATCTTACTCATCTTCTTTATAGTTTATTTATTTTTTCTAGTCATTCGACTAGTAATAAGAAAAAAAATATTAAAATTAGAGTGTTTTTAAAATTTTCTTCTAAAAAATATTTTTCATCATTATTTAATATTAAAATTTAATACAAACACACACAAACCCTCCTTGTAAAAATTTTAAATCCGCTACTGCAGTGAATTGTTTAAACCTAGTACTATTATTAGCCCGACTTTGAAGTCGACCAAAAAAAGTGACGAACTAAAGGAACCGATCGATCGAGTCAACCAGCCGCGGAAGCGATAGAGCTAATTAATTAAGGTTGGCCGAGCCACATGAGGTAGGAGGGGGTGGCCTTGACTTGCACAGCTGCTGTGGTCGTGCTGGTGTTGTTGTCCTTGTCGCTGTCGGGTAGGGCATGAGAGAAATAAATGAAGGAGATCATAAAGGTTGTTACAGGTTGTAAAAAGAGAGGAGAGCTGAGCAGAGCAGGATGGCCCTTCCTTTGTCACGAATTGGATCAGCTCTTAATTTCACGCTCCTGCTACTGCCCATCGAACTTTTGTAGATCCTCATCAATAGTGTCTACCTTTCTTTGACTTGCCAAACCAGTTGGTTGCAGCCTCAACACACCCATCGGAGTGGAACCATCCATTCCCTCATCATTCAAACCATTTCGGCAACATTTCCACTTGCTAATTATAAATTAATAGCAAGTCAACAAAAATATGGTTGGCAGGCCTGCCTGGCTAGTTAATGATCGTACCATCGACTTCTTAATTTTTGCAAGCATTCAAAACACATGGGCATCTTAACACAGAAAGATAAATACTTACACTACCTACGGATGGTATTTATCCCAAATTTGTGATTAATAATTTGTACACTGTCTATCGATTAATTAAGTGGTTACGTTAAACTTGATTTTAGCGGCACTATATATGCATTCTACTTAGCCCACATCTTCCAAATCCAATAGCTTGAACTTGTTGGCTAAGCCGCATTTTTAAAGACTTTTGACGTCGAAACTATAGTCACGGAATCCTCGAGTGCACCGTTCGCAGGAAAACAACAGGCTGAACTTGTCAACTAATTCTATGACCATATTTTCCCAATCAGTTACATAAATCAGGTGCTTATTCTAAAAGTAAAATTAAGTTACAATATAGTCATTTGATCTTGTTGATAAAGAATAAAGATGTTTCACCCAGCTGGATTTGACTTCTTTCAACAATAATCCCTTAATGATAGACCATTTGTAGAGATTACAGTGAAATACTATGTACAAAAACCCAAAAGCCTATGTACAGAGTTACCTCTCGAATTTCTTTCACTTGGACATTCAACACCTTAGAATCAATCCTTAACTCTTTAGCATGATGAAACTTTGAGCATGAAACGTCGAGATGAGTATTATTTGGATAAAAAAAATGATTACATTTGAATAAAATTATTTGGTTATTTTTTAAGTCGGTCAGATCAGATCAAAAACTGATTTTTTGTTCACTTCTCGGACCAATTATTGGATTATATAATTGAAATGGAATAAACTAAATAATAATAAATATTTTACCACTATCTATATTGACCATACATATATAAAATTATCTTTCTCTAATTTTGAACTATATTTTCTTGATCCTTATTTAATTTTGGGTATGATATATAAAATTATGAATATTTTTCACATTTTTTTCATTTACAATATAGTTAGATCTTAGAAAAAGAACCAAATGAACTGAAACATGATTTGGACAGTTTAAATCGGTTTTAACATATAATTCAGATAATTTGAATACACTTGTAAAAATAAAGAAATATTTAAAAAACGGTCGAATCACTGTATTCAAACTGTTTAAAACTAAATCAACTGAATTTTACCCTAAAAATACATTTAATTCTAAATGAAACGATGATAAGAAAAGATTAATTAACATTATGCCTATATTCTAAAAGCTGTGGGACACTGTTCATGAACAATGCCGGTTCTCTTTTTTTTTGGCCTTTTTTCTGGACATGATCAACTCCTTTTTAAATTTGGTTCCCTTTTTGCAAGGAAATCGTGTCTTGGAGGCCAATGTTGAAATTTTGCTTGTGTCAGCCTGTTTGTCATGGTTAAACTGTAGTTTCAGCCCTCAAATTTTCATCCTTTGCCATTTTAGTCACTAAGTTCGACTAAAGTTATGTTTTAGTCCCCAAAGATAATAACTACTTAACTATATTCTTTCTATTTACTCTCCTGGTCTCAATTGTTTTTTTATTTTTTTATGTACTATCCTCTCGAGTAAAACATTGGTCACTATCAATTTTCAAACTTTTAATGCCTAAATTTTTTCCATTTCATCTCTTAATCCCTTTAACTTTTTTGGCCAATTTTCCTTTTCTATTCTGTTAATCTTTATTAATTGAGTTTTGTAGCTTGCATTATTTAATTCAAAAACTCTATAGTTTGATAAATTAATTTTTTCCATAATTGCTAAAATTGATAAATTTTTCTAAATAAATTTATCATCGATATTACATATTGAAATTTGAACTGATAAGAGGTGAAATTTTTTAGTAAATTATTCTTTAATGATACAAAAAATATTCATTGTTTCAAAGCATGTACAATTTTATATTTCAATCATAACTATAATCATTTGAATAATAAGAACATAATATACAAAAGCCCAACTCAAAATTAAAATAAATTAAAATTTTAATTAATTAACATAAATTTATGCAAGAGAAATAACATGTGTTATTATCATTTATTTTAATGATAAATTTATCAAAAAAATAATCACTACAACGTGCTGGTCAAAAATAATCTCGTGTAATACTACAAGAGACAACCATATAAAGGGTGGACTTTTTCGGCTCTATACATACTTGAATCCTTGCACACAGGCTAGGTGCACTTTGAAGTTTGAACCCATTGCACTCTTGCATCAAACCCGTTTTTCCTTTCAGCCCAGAAGACTCCAAAATTAGAAAAGGGTAAATTACAATTTACCCCTGAGGTTTAGGTAAAATTACACTTTACCCCCTAACTGTTTAATACAGTCTAGCAGCAACATCTGCAATCTTAATTTAGACTATACAGTAGTCATCTTCAAAAAATTTCAATCTGTATTGTATTTTTTTTATAATTAATTGACATTAAAAATATAATGTTTTAAAAACTGAAAGAAATACAGGAAAAAAATGATAATTTAAAATGTCCGTTTACTATAAAAAAAAAATATCATACATATTAAAATTACCGAAATATGACTATCGTAATGTCTAAATTAAGATTTCAGAAATTATTGTCGGATTGTATTAAAAAGGTAAAGGGCAAAGTGTATATTAATCAAATAAGAGAGGCAAAGTGTAATTTCACGTAAAGCTCAAGGGACAAATTGTAATTTTCTCATTAGAAAATTGATAAATTACAAAACTGATCTACTATTTGTACATGATGAGATCTTTGGTTCCTCAAACTTTGAAATCAAGCATTTTTGCCACACTATCTCGTTAAACACAGAAAATGACCTAAACTTTCAGTTTTCACATTTCAGGCCCTTGAAACTTTCATGAGTTATAGTCAATATCCAAATTTGTGCTTGAATCCCACCAAATACCAACAATTTAGAAACATTTCAATTTTCTCAAAATCTTTGATTTGAATTGATCCTGACTTAGCTTTAAATTCATGAAGTTTTTATTTTTTTTCTCTATAAATGTAAACCATATGAAAAGATTTCCTCAGAAGCAGTGGTTGTGCCACATTTAAAAAAGGTAATATATGATTTTCTTTTTTGGGCTTGGAGTTTTCTCTGACCCAGACTTCAGCCCAGCAAGAATTGTCGAAAAAAGAAAGGTACTTTGTAGGTCATAAATCTATTTCCAATAGTCATGTTTTGAATTTAGCACTAGCTGATTTTGATTTAATTGTTTATAATTTATTTTTTAATATTTTTCTCTAAAAAAGTAGTCTGTAGTATGACAGACTTGTTCGACATGTGGTAATGTGCGTGCCCATTCTAGTAACTCTTTAATCGCAAAGACCTGTGACCTGAGCTGCCTGAACACAGAAGACCAACAGCTTGAAAGGCTTGTAATTGAAAGATAAATTGCGTGAAGTGATTGAGCTCACAAAATTGGAAGACTAGATCCTCAAATAACAAGTCCAATTCGTTTGCATTTAAGATGGATTAATATAAAATGGTTTACTGTCATCATTACGGGTTTTCTTATCCAAAATCAATGTCATCTGAAGACTAATACTATATAAGTATAATAATTCTTTGAATAACACTTTTTATAGCACAATTATTTTTTTATGATTTTTTCCCTTAACCTAAAAAATAAATTTTAATAAAAAATCAATCAGAATGTTATTCAGCTAAATTATTAAATCTATATAATTTTTTTCAAATGATATTGGTCCTAGGAAAAAAAAACTGCAAAAGAAAAAAGAATAAGCTATTTTGAATAAATCCAACTTCAGTTTAAACAAACTTGACCTAACTTGCCAATAGCCCAGCATCGAAAAAGGATGGCCTGAAAAATTGTAGCAGTCACCACATATAAGAACCCTGATCGAAAACATTAGGCCATTTGACAAACAGATGCTGGAATTTAATTCTGGGCCTTCAAGAAAACCGGTGATGATCAGATCCTTTTGTCACCGCTTTCTAGAAGCTCAAATGTTTCATACAGGCAACATCAGGAACAACCTAAGAGAAGTGGAACATGTAGCATGTGGAGTATCTCTACCAAGACACTCACCAACCATCAGGATGACATACATACAACAATCTTGGTACGTAGGAACTGATTTTTTATGGTGAAAACGATGAGGGCAATTCACAGGAATACATCAATTGCAGTGGTAATAGCAAATACTACAAATGTTAGAACAATAAAGCAGTGGCTAACTACTCATTTGATTGAAACCACATTGACTACCTGAAACCTAGCCCAACTGGACCCAGGTTGAACAAGAGAACAAACAAACCAAAACCTGATCTGACTCAATCATGACGAAACCTGAAATAACTAGCTATTTACCATGACACTAAATGAACAGAACCTGAGACAGCTGAAAATGACTTGGAATAGAAACATACGAGAAGGGTGACAAGCACAAAACAACCTGGCTCTTGATATTAAAAAAGAAGATACTAAATATACGGTTTCTTTATGCATCTAGGCATAAGAACCATAGTCCCTGTTTCCATTTCTGTTTGATATAAAACCTTCAGTGCATCTCTGAATCCTAATGAGAGACTACATCTAAAAGTAGTGAAATTAAAACCTAAGGAACTTGCACATAATTCAACCAAGGTTTGGATTGCTCAGTATTTCAAGTTTTACTAGACTAAATAGAAGCTAACAATGAGATGCAGGATAAAAACGTTCACTTGTTGGATTTCTGGTCACCATGAGTCTTTCTCCGATAAAATAAAAAGCATCATCCCTTGAGAGACTTCCAATAACACAGATATCTTCACTCTTTAATATCCAAGAATTACAGAAAATAAATTTCTAACAAGAGTAAAATTCATATGCAGCACATAGAGTTTTACAGTCTCAAGGATATCATAAGCATTCCAGCATAGATGCCTGAATATTTATCCAGGATATTGCCTTCGATTTATTTGTCTTGCGGGACACACCACCAAGAGCAAAAGCTACTCAAAAGAATCCTAGTTATTGCAGAATACTAGTATGTGGTACACTCTGAAAGAACCAGATAAAATGGTACAAAAGAGAGATTTTAGTATAGCAAGTGGACAGAAATCTCCAATAGAGCAAAAGCTACTTTCTGGAAATTTTCACCCTTGAAGCTATATGGCATTATCAACCACTACGACCGCCCTCCTACTAATCTCTAGAGAGTCAAAAGCACCCCCAACAACTTAACACTACCCCTAAACCCAGAAAAGTATCTATCCTAATGAAACTAATACTAACTACACAATTGATTCCACCATCAAATCCTAAAATAGAACAGAGATGACCAGAAAACAAATTCAGCTAACAATTAACCACTGAAATCGAGTCCGAGCTGACCTCAAGAAGTCGAAGAAGCAGGTACTTCAGCATTAGAAATCGAACCATCTGCAGACGGAGGCACATAAATCCGGGTCTTCTTAAGAATTTCAGCGACAACCCAGTGCTTGCGCTTGCTCAGCGGCCTCGAGGGATCCAATCTGACCTGAAAAATAAAATCGAATCACGGTGAGACGACTCTTATCGTTAAAGCATCCGAAGATAGAAAGAGAGAAGCGGTAGGGCTACTCACCCGGTCGCCGATGTTGCAGGAGTTATGCTCGTCGTGAGCCATGAACTTGGAGGTGCGCTTGACGTAGCGGTTGTAGAGCTTGTTGTGGAAGAGGCGATCCACAGCCACGACCACTGACTTCTGCATCTTGTTGGAGACCACCATCCCCACCACCGACTTCATCGCCGATCTCGATCAATCGTCTCCCTCGCTTTTTCGCTTAAGCCCTGAACCCTCTCAGAGGAAGGGGAATAGTATAAAAGCCCACCCTCACTTGCTTGGTCTTGGGCCTGTAAGTTTGTTACTTTATGGACATGGGCCTTGACTAGAACAGGCCAGTTTTTTAAAAATAATAATAAAAGAACAGCAGTACTATAAAAGAACTTGGGCTGTGTAATTATTTTTGTGGTAAAGAGCCATTTTATTTTATTTTATTTTCAATGATTGTCCATTCTCTGGGAAAAAAAATTTTGATGCCAGTAGCGCGACACATATCACAAACGGCTTTCACAAAAGCACGGTATAACAACAGATTTTGAATTCTGAGGGTGTAAATGTTATCATGTTATAGGGATAAAAGTTAATTAACCCTAAACTACTCAACTTGGGCAGTTGGGCCTCCTAGTTTGTCACGAGCTGAGCCTGGGCCAACACATGCCAGCCCCACACATGCAAAAAATCTCTCAAAAGGAAATAAGACCCAAATCAGTGTCTGAATTAGACCTTCGGCCTTTTCAATTTACACAATTGATATTGTAATATACAACAAATTGATTGAAATTATTAAAAATTAACTTTTTCCTCTCGTATAACGTGACACTGTATAATTCTTTTTTTCATCTTTGAGAATTAAACGGAAACGGATAATGATTAATTCGGGTTGCAAGTATAACTCTTTTTTTGGAAAGCGTAAAACGAGAGAAATATAAGGTGAATCAGGCTATAACTTTAGAAGGTTTGCTTTACTCAAGCCAATTATAAAGTCACGGTTTCCCGTAACTGTTCACACCTTGCGTTAAAGCACTATCTAGCTATCCTAGTCACATGGAATCCACGGGGCCTTGGTTGAGGTAGGCTTGTTATCAGTCACCTATTCTTTATGGATGATTGCCTCCTATTTTTTAAGCAAACATCTTCTGCTTTCAAAATTATGAAGGAGGTCTTAGAGCTCTATTCAATTGCAGCATTGCAAGACATAAACTCTATCAAGTCTGAGTGAATGTTTAGTTCAAATGTTCCTTCGTCAATTCAAGAAGAAGCATGTCAGTCTCTACTTTTCCAAATTAACAGTGATATACAACATTGCCTCAGATTGTCATTTTGCCAAGATTTGAGCAAAAACTCTTCTTTTTAGTTTCTAGCCGATAAGATCAAAAAATTGATTGGAAAACTAGAAATTAAAATTGCTCAGCACTGCGGGTAGGCTAACATTGATACAATCCACATTATCCTTGCCCCCTATATACCTCATGTCACTTTTCAAAGTACCTATTACTATGACGGATAACATATCAAAGCAATTTACTAAGTTTTGGTGGAAAGGATCAAAAAACGGGCATGGAGTTCACATACGTCCCGAAGGGATCATCAAACTTCTGAAATGAATAGGCGAACTCGAGATCAAAGACATGTGTTTATTCAACTAGTCTTTCCTTGCAAAGACATTTTGGCAAATTTTTACTAGTCCCCCTAATAGACTTGTCTATTGAGTGTTAATGGCTAAATATGGACATACTCATTCAATATGATAGGTGAATGTAGCCTTAAATGCATCCACTCTCTAACGCAGTCCAATATATGGCAAAGAGCTAGTTAGGAACCATCATTGTTGGGTTATAGGAAATGGATCCCACATCAAAGTTTGGGAGGATAATTGGATTCTAGGTATTACGTCATCCCATCTCCTTAATATGACCTGTGTTACCTCTCCTAATATGAATCTCAGGGTCTCGGAGCTAATAAATTTCTTAAATCATTCTTGGTCATGGACCTTAATCAATCAATTGTTTCCACAATAGATCGTTGACCAAATTTCCATAATTCCATGCCTTTTTAACCAGGAAGAACAAGATTCAATAATTTGGTTGGGCCATAGCTCGAGCAACTTTTCTACCAAAGTATAATTAGAACTTAGGAAGCAATCAAGCCTTATCGTTAACACTACCGCAACCCAACTATCCACAGCTCCTTACCTAGATTTCTTTGCCACTCTTAAAAAGGTTTGGGCTACCCAAATTCCTCCAAAATTTAAAGCCTTTTTATGAAAATGCCTTTTTAATGCCTTTCCCACTACTAATGACCTAGCCTTGCATGGAGGACTTGCATCATAACTATGCTCCAGATGCCAATCCGAAAGTGAAATGTCCTTCCATCTATTTTGGGATTGTAGAAATTCACAGGAAGTTTGGGGAAATTTTTGTACTAGACCATCTAAGTCAAACTATCCACACTTTGAGGCATGGCTTACTGCAATACTGGCCGAATAACAAAAGTGGCAATTTGAGTGGATTGCATACCTAGTCTCTATACTTTGGCTAATTTGGTTAGGTAGGAATAAGTGTGCTTTTTGGAACGCTACTTTCCACTCTTTTGCAATTATAGCCATAAGAGGTACCCTAATCCAATAGCTGTGTGCAGCAAGGGATTTTCACCTTCCCCCTTTCTGTAACCAACCAAACCCACTCTACCATGTATGGGGTTCTCATAGTCATGAAGTCATTTCCCTTTCTCCAAAAATCTTCATTGTATATGAGGCTTAGAGACACTTCATTGGTCTAGGGGCTACTGCTTGAATCTAGATGGGAATCCGTGGTCAACCAAAATCTCAACACGGAGCTCTGTTGCCAATATGCGCACCACCTTTGGAAGCAGAACTCCACAGCCTTTTACAAGCTAGTAAAGCAACGAGTAACCATAATCTCCTAGTTGTTACCTTTTCTCTCTAACTGTATGTACGTATTACAAGTGCTTCGTGGATCTTTAACACTATGCCCATGTTTTATGCACATAGCTCAGCAAACTACCGCAAATCTCAAAGCAATTCCTAAGAGTATGGTGGTAATTGTTCCCAGAAAGAAAGTCATGCTGGCTCATAATATTGCGGCCAACCATCTTCCTTAGCTATTTTTTTTGTTGTTATCTTTTATTTTTGAATATATATATGTATGTATGTATGTATGTTAAGTCGGTGTATAATTGAAAAATAATTCTTTTTATGTTTTTTATTACTAAAAGCAAAAAAAAAAAATGCTATTTTAGCATCATGAGTTAAGTCAGAAATTTTAATTAGTCGGAGCAATTGATTAGTGGAGCTGAAGCAAAATAAAAACATATGATATAACAACTTAGCCGGTAAATATTTTTCGTGTTTAAAATGAAGTTATCCACCGATTGAATCTGATCTCCACTAAGAAGAGATCCTTAAGAGAGTTGAAGGAAGAAACTACCAAACCTATGCTTAGGCCCATGAGATTCTTTAGTACGGTTCAAGGGTTGAATCTTATCAATTTATTAATAATTGACTGCTTTGAGAGTAATTGCGAAAGCTACCTAACGGACATTCCACTTCGTGTGGGAACTGTATCAGCCTTTAGTGTTTAATGTTAAAAAATCTATTTAACGATAGATTTTAATATTAGATATTTGAAAAAAAATTATTACTACTATTGATAATTTATTATAACTTTAAATGTAAATTTTAAACATTATTTCCAAATGAAGTTTTAGCGTTAATATCAGTAATTAGTATTAAAGTTTTGAAAAAATTATCAAAAAGTGGCTTTGAATTTTTAATTTTTAATTGTTTTATCTTCATCATTAATAAATTATCTAACATTCTAATGTTAATCACAAAAATTATTACTAAATAGAGCGGATTTTTCCTCTTTATATTAATTGATTTTGATCGCGATGGGCAAATCTTTAGATTTTTGTGGGCTTGAAACTATATTCGCCACATGCATCAATAGTCTACCAATAAAATTAGTTAGTGAATAAAACATGATAATGAACCGATCAACCAATGAATGGTATTTAGTTAATTCATCTGCTTTTATTAGTCTACCAATGATGTTTTTTGCATATAGTTAATCGTCACCCATACAAAAAATAGAATAATTTCTGTTTTTTTTTTGGGGAGCGGGGGGGAGGGGGACCTCCACTAGAACTAACTGATCTGCTAGAAGTCCAACCAATTCATTTTAATTTAAATGAACTTAATCTAAAATAACTTATTTTTATTTTTATATTTTTTTTAGAATTAATTTCATCTAAAAGACAATATTATTTGGTATAGTAAGAATTTGTTGCTCATCTAGCATCATTAGAAATAGCGTTTAACAAAAAATTAGGAGAACTCAAACGTGCAGTGTTGTTCCTAGCTTTGCAAGCATATATGTCTTCCACTTGATTCCCATACCTGTAAACAAGGGCGTATCTATGAAGGGACAGGGGTGGCAGCCGCCCCCCCTAAAATTTGAAAAAATTTTATGGGTAGGTAGTATGTGATATAATTGTAGGAAAATTAAAGTTAGGTACCTATATGTAAGTTTTAAAATTAATGGAGGACTTTTAGATGGTTTAACCTTTTTCTAAATGATTTTAACGATCCGGTGCGTTTCTTTTGGTGACCTTTGGCCAAAATACATCTTCGGCCCTCAACTCGGATGACCAAGACACTTAGCCCCTTGGACTTCAACTTAGGCTAACTCAGCCCCCAAACTTAGTTAAAGTAGATTAGTCAGCCCCCTTGACCATCACGTGCGGTCATGTGATTTTAATAAGTACAACAACGTTTGTCCTCCCAAGTTTGGTGGCACGAATAAATCCTTCGGGTAAGAACTATAACTAAATATAAACAACAATGAGTAAATTTGTAATTATTTTCTACAGATAACAACAAAAATAAAATTATATAACATCTCTCAAACTTTCTGAATTCTTCCTAAACTATCCTAGTTTTATAAACGTTACAAAACACCCATTGTCTTCCTTGGGACTTCTCTGCCCTATTCTAATCCTTCTTAAATGCTACGCCCAGAAATCCCCAAGTAAAGTCCATCGTGTTTCACAATCTCCTCTACTTCAATTAGCACTATTACTATCAATTCGCTGTCCGCCGTCTGCCGACCTTCGCCGTTCCCCGCCTTTAGTCCTTCACCTCTCGCCGTCGAACGCCCTTCGCCCTTCGCCCTTCACCCTTCGCCATCCTTCGTCCTTCACAGCCCTTTGCCGTCCGCCAACCTTTGCCCTTCGCCGTCTGCGGCTCTTCACCCTTCGCCGGCCTTTGCCCTTCAGCCTTCGCCACCCTTCTTCCTTCACCCTTCGCCCTTCACTGCCCCTCACCCTTCGCATGGCCTCATCGTGTCCTCCCACATGGCAGGTTCCAACGCCGGAGGAAGACGAGTTGGATTCTGCAGAAAACATGTCGAGACGCCAGATGAGAGTAGAAACGGCGTTAAAGACAACGATCACGTGACGGCACGTGTGGGTCAAAGGGGTTGACTGACCCGTTTAACCAAGTTCAGGGGCTGAGTTGCTCCGAGTTGAAGTCCAAGGGGCTAAGTGTCCTGATCATCCGAGTTTGAGGGCTGAAGATGTATTTTGGCCTTTCCTTTTTAGTTTCAGTCCAGAGCTCCCCTGTTGTTGCGAATTGTGAATATCGCTTGCAATTTGCGATTTGCGAGGTAGTCAGGTAGAAGACTCCGCCGTGCGACGCGCACGGAATTCACTCGGCAACCGCCAGCGGCAGGCCAGGCCCCCCACCCCCCCGGCGTCTTCGCTTTACGCCACTGAAGCTGATCTGATTTTCCATTCCAATTCCAGTAAGTGAATGAAGGCTCCGACGTGCGAAGTGAAGTTGCGAATGCGATCGGCAACTGTAAGCTGCGGGCTACTGGGCCAGCCCCCCTCGCCCCCCTTACTCTATAATTCTGGCTACGCCCCTGCCTGTAAATGTGGTGGATACTTGGAATCTTAAGCAGCTTCATGAGCCACCTGCATATTCGTCCATTTGAAGTAGTCAGTCTGGTAGAAAATAGTATAGACAAATTCATAAAGTCCGTAACCAACCACTTGTGAATCCATTTCTACTAGAAGAGGAGTAGCAAATAGGGTAGACGAATTCACAAAGTCTAGTAGATGAAAAGTTAAAGTCCAATTCCTCTCTTAACGTCCAGAAATAGAATAATTTCTATATGCTTTTGTCTATATATATATATATATATTGTTTTTTTTTTTAAGCAGACAACTTGGGTATATTTAGGACTAGCCCTTACGAATCAAATTTAAACTGTCTTATTTTCGTTTTTACATTTTTTTTTGTCTAATAGTAATACATATTATTTGAAATCCTATGCTATTTAGATACAATATTTCATTGGATAAAATTTTCTTAAACAGTGTAATTAAAGTTTTACTAATTTTTTACTTTTTGACCTAAAACGGGGAAAATCTATAAGAATTTAATTACATTGTAGAAAAATATTATCAATGGATTACAGTGGCTTTCAATAAGTCATTTTAGACAAATACGACGCAAAGCCAAGCAAATTAGGCCTAAATTTTCGCTCGAATTTTAGGCGGACGATCCGTTCCAAAACTTTTTGGATTCTTTGTTGTGCTCTTTCGGAAAAGAAAATAATTGAATAATTCCGTAAAAGAAAACTAAAATAAGTAAACCCATGAGAAAAGTATGACAATAAGATCTTAATTTGTTTACAAATATCAACGGATTTTTGTCCCCACAAATATCTTACTATATCCTATCTTATTGATTGAATTCTTTTTACAATTAAATAGATTTAGGTGGATATATATTTTATTTTATTTTATTTTGTACCTAGTGGATGTGGATATGATGCATGTTTAAGCCTACCCGCTCCATATCCTATCCCCGCACACACACACATATATATGGGCAACATAATAGTTTATAAAACAACTTAATTAACTTAACTACTTATAATTGCAACTAAGTATCATTATAACACCAAGACAAGATAGCCAAAACGAAGCACCGAGGAAGGTTACCACTTTGTTTTTTCACAAGGTTGTGCACTTGTACTAATAATAAGTATGTGTTCATTTCACTAATTTTATTTGAACAAATTCTTTATGATTGATCTATGACTAAATCAATTTTTTTTTGTTATTAATATATTTTTTTTAACAAGATCAATTTTAATAATTTTTTATAGTACTCTATTATAGCATTATTGTTTTTTATTATACAAATATGTAGTAGGTAGGTGGATTTTACATAATCCTATCTGCTTTAAAATGAATAGGATATCAATATTAAAATTGTAAAACCGATTAAAGGTAAATAGGATTTGGATTAAGTATGAAACATGATGAATATAATGTAGGTTTAGCACTACTATGGATAATATAAACATATGTTTAATTAGACAACGTGACTATTTTTACAATTTTACCCCTAGATTTCCCCGCTTCTCAAATAGTCTCTCTCTCCCTCAATTCACTAGCATTCTTCTCCCTTGTTCTTTCTGACTTCCAATTGCTGTCAGTCATTGTCACTCTTTCATTTTGACAATCTAATAACTGCCCATTGCCGCCACTCTACGTTCGTCTTCATCACAACAATTGTCACCGCTTTGTGTTCCTTTTCATCACAGTGCATCGCCAATCGCTAACGATCCAATCACCGTTCTTCTTCATGCCACTATGCAATCACGGCTGTTGTTCATCTGTGATTGTGTTCATCTCGATGATTGAATCACCGATTGTCTTCATCGTGAAATTCGAATCAACGACAAGATCTATAAAGGCTTCTAGCATCAAAATGAGGTAATCGAAGTGACATCAAATGCCGATGCTGGTGAATGGTCCAATGTCAAGGCCATACTGGAGATCGAGATCGATTACAGTGAAATCGGAGGAAAATGATGAGGTCTCCGTCAAAGCACAATTGAAGTAGGATGGCGAAGTGCGATCGACGTGCAATGGCAAAGCACGATCAATGGGCAGAGGACGATCGATGACAAAGTGCAATCAACGGTAGTGCAAGATCAATGGGCAGAGCCGGTGAGGTGATTGACTATGAAAGGTAGATAAAGGCAAAGAGAATGACGGAGAAGGAAAATGCATAATTGGAAAAAGAGACAGAGACATTTTAATATATTCATTTAGATACTTTTAATTATTATTTTAAATACTTTTAAATTTGAAGATAACAAATTTTTTTAACATTATAGCCATTTTTATAGTTTTTGTCAAACACTTTTATATAGTTATTCAGACATTTTTACTTATTAATTTAGACTCTTTCACTTTTTAACTTAGACACTTTTATATATTTTTGTAAACGCTTTAATATATTTATTTAGGCACTTCTACACATTTACATATTATTGAAAAGAATGAATAGTTTTACATATCATTGAAGAGAACAAATAGTTTGTATATTATTTCATACACTTATACATACTTATTTACACATTTTTACCAATTATTTTAGACACTTTTTATCTTTGCCTTTGACACTTGTGTAAATGTTAGTAATGATAGAAGATCCGAATGTAGCCGTGGCAACGATAGTTATCTTGACAACGGCAGAAATGAGATAGAATTTTTAAAGTGAGATGGAGTTTCAGTAGGAGGTAATTTTGTCAATTTTTTTTATGAATGTGGATTATATACAAATAATTAAGAGTGGATTAGTATATCTAATTAAATATAAATATATAGTATCATAATTAATTTAACACTATTCTACCCACATCCTATCTATTATTATTCCTATTTACGAAGCTCGTTACATGAAAGAGAAACGTGAACGTTACGTTGGAGCTCGTAGTTAACTTACAGGCAAGACATGGGTCAACGCTTCGAGTTTTGTTTTTGGCTGTATCAGGGATTAGTACTCCCAGAATAATTCAAATTCACAACTAACCCCTAATGATTGTTTAATGTCAAACCGCATCTTACAGGTCACAGGTGGAACCTAAACAATACACAACTAAGCAGAAAGAGATGCTCAAAACAAGAGCTTTTCTTTATAATAAATTTATAATGCGTTTGAAAAATTCATTTTTTTCAGAAACAAAAGTCCCACCTTTCTTCATTTTGATTTAGTAGTACTAGATGGGGAATAGAATATGATCATCTTAACCAAGGTCATCACAAATTTCCTTAATTTGCCTTGATCCAAATCAATTCCAGAATAGTTGGTTACAATGTAATTACTGGATATAAGAAGCCTTTTATCTCTGATTTCAGAATAATCTACAGGACACGTTCACGCAATTATCCAATTCTGGGTTGGATCATTCAGTTTTGTCCTACCGATTTGTCTCTATCTAAAACTCGAAGCTTCCTATGATGCTCAGCAAGAAAGCTGTTCAGAAAACTGTAACGTTTTTTGAAAACAAAGACCCACACACACAAACACAAACATTCGACGAAAAGCGATCTATTTTTAGATCAAGCGACGTGTCTTGTGGCATGAGTGATACGAAAGAGCAATAGCTTCTTCCAAATCCATGATTTGGCTAGCCGGCAAGGGTACTCAAAACACTGAAAAAAAACACCCAATCTAACATATCTGGAGCTCCTGTTTATGCCATCTTTCACAAACAGGGCAAAACCGCATACCAGACGAAGCTTGAGGCAGACAAGACAAAGCAAAATAACAAAACATAAGGCAGCTCCATTATAGAGGAATATCCGCAACAAAAAGGCATAGATAAGAGACCAGGAGATGACATGACCAAAACTCTGTGATCCCTTTGGGACGGCTCTAATAGCGCAGGAAAACCCAAAGAGCTTTACCCAGAAAACCAGGCTCACTCCTCTCAAACTCCTCGCCAACCAACTTTGATTAACTTGACAAAACTTCATCCCAGGAATTCCTCAGAATCCCCGAGATTCATCTCTTCATGTTTCAACATTAGAAAACCCGAAATTAACTTAAAAATAGCAAGTAACTTTAACAACATTTCTTTAGCACTAATACTAATTCCTAGCTGCAAAACTTAGGTGCAAGCAATGTTGAGGGGGGCTGCTTCATCGACAAAATGAAAATCCTCAGTGCCAAAATCGTAGTCCGGCAGCTCGGTAGTAGGCTGGTCGCCCTCCATCCCACCAACAGTCAGGTCTTCGATGATGGAGAAGTCATCCAGGAGCATTCCATAATCATCCAGAAACAGGGTATCAAGCTCAGTACCAAAAGTAAACTCTTCGCCAACAGCACTAGAAACCACTGGATCATCAGCAAAGCAGAAGTCGGAAATGTCCAGATCAGCAAAGTTCGCGTCAAAACCCTCGGCATCCTTGCCCAAAACAACATCCTTCGAGACAGACAAGGAAGCAGAGGTGTCCATTTCGAGAACAGATGGTGAAATGTGAGAGAGAACACTCTCGCTCTCTTCAGAAGTAGAAGCGGATGAGTTGTTATTGTTCGAGGCAGCAATGGATGATGATGAGTTGGCCTTTTCGGACCCAGATTCTACTGACAGAGAAGCAAACTCAAGCTTCTTCACCTCATACGCTTTAGCAGCTTCTTCAAGGGTGTCAAAAGTACCCAACCAAATCCTGGCCTTGGTCAGTGGGTGCCGGATTTCGGCAGCCCATTTCCCCCACTTCCTCTGTCGAACACCGACAGGCTTCTTCACTTTCACCACACCATCTGTGCCCTCAGGGGTTTTGGGGGCTTTTGTATCGCTTGCTTGGCAAGAACTCTCAGACTCAGCAAGCTTCGACAGGGGAGACAAACCAGAAACTGGAAAGCTTACTTCACAAACAACACGCTTCTTCCGCTGCCTGTTTCGAGAAACATCTCTCTCTGATTCATCCTCACTGGAGGACAAGTCAGTAGCATAAGGATCTTCATAGATCACACGTATTTTCCTAGTCATCTTAGACTCTTCAATGGAGGACTGCAGGTTTATCTTCGATTTTTTGCAGGGTTTAGAGCGGTGAGACGAAGATTGTTTCCGAGGCTCCGGCATTTTTGCGAACCAAAATCAACAAAACTCAACAAAAACCCCCCTCAAAATACCAGAAAAAAAATTCCGCAACAGAAGATCAAAACCAGAAAACTGGAGAACGGATTGTGAGATCAAAGCAGAATCAAGTATTGTGAACCCCTCTGAAGAACAAGAACAGGTATAAGATTCGTTGTTTTATGTGAAACCCACCGAAACACTTCACTCCAGAACAAGTCCTGCATAAACAAATCAAAAACCCAAATCAATAAAGAACGATTCAAGACCGGAAAAATAAAAAAACCAGAACGAAAAACCCCTAAAACCTAGTAAAGGAGAGGAAGAAATGAAATCGGAGTGAAGAAAAACACACCTTCTTGGTCTCAAACGCATCGAAACAGCTGGGAAGAGGAGAAACAGCCTCTGCCCGAAGAAGCAGAGAAAATCGCACAAGAGAGAGATCAAAGCGGCCACGGATCGGAGAGAAAGAGTAGAACAGCGACGCCAAAGCTTGTGCGACGGAGCCCGAATCAAAGCCAAGTCAAACCCAGACGACATAAATCCGCTACAAAACCTCGCTTGAAACAGCAACTACTCCAAACACAGAAGACCGATTGACACTAAGAAACCCAGAACCCCCGTCTTCTGTCCCCTTATCAAAGAAACACGAAAAAGCAGAGAGATCGATTTCAGATAAACACCGATAAACGGGATCACAAATCTATGGCTCTGATTTCCCAGTCTCTCAATTCAATAAAATGACAACTGATATAGAGACCACATGGTGACCAGACCAGAGTTAAAAACCAGTGTGAAAAGAACCGACCTACGGTGTTACAGACACAGATCTCTATGGAAGAAACTTCAGACTTAATTAAAACAAAAAACAACGACCCAACATTCTTATAAACAAATCAACCAAACCCAGATAAATTATTTTCCTACTGAAAATATCTAGTGGAAAAGAAAATTACCTGCTCGATTTTTCTATTCTTCACGTCTCGCTCTCACTCTCACTCTCTTTCTCTCTCCCTCTTCAGTCTGCTCTGCTCTCCTGTATTTTCTCCGCCAGAGCCATTTACCTTTTCCCAAGCGGTCAAAAGTGAGCATTAAAGGGAAATATAAGGAGTGCTCTTTTAACAAAATAGAAATCAGAGTGGAAAATATGTTTTTAAAAATGGAAAGAAATTAATTTCTAGCTGGCATGCACATCGCTCATGCATGACAATACCATCCTCCATGTCATACTTATACCATGCCTCGTGATAATAGCCGGCTTCCCACCATCTCCTAACCCCACGCGCTTTCCGACGCGTGGGTTCAGCCGCCAGTCATTAGCTGCGATTGAGCGTTTGTTTCATGTGGCGGCCAGAGTTTACTGGAGCGTTTGTGGGGCGTGCTCGGTTGGGGAGTGGGCTTTTTACGTTGGACGTAGCGGTTTTGATTTGGTGGAAAAGTAGCAGCGCGTGGCGGCAGCCTATCAGCGAGGGTTTTTACCTCGGCGTTTACCGCTGGATAGTCGTAACATTCGGGTACGTGGTTTGCGGTTATTTACATTGGCTGCCACTGAGAATGTGCCAATTCACCGGATCTCGGCGTCTTGGTGCCCAGGTATGGATCCGAAAAAAGTGTCATACAAGTACGGAGGTCGTATCTTGATTTTTTTCCTCATTTTTTCCCCAAAGGAGTACCTTTATTTGTTTCGACAAATTTTGAAATTGATAATACTTATAACTCTGAGCAAACCTGTACCATATTTCTTGTAAATTTTATACTACGTATTTATATTTAATTAGATATACTAACTTACTCTTAACTCTCTATATATATAATTTACATCCATAAGAAATACAAATAAAATTGTCCTTCAACAAAACTCTCTCTCTCTTTCTAGCCTCATTCCCTCCATTGCCACCGGGATAGCTGCCACCGCCACCACTACCTCTGGATCTTCCATCATTAACCTACACAAGTGTCAAAGACAAATATACAAAGTATCTAAAACAATTGAAAAAAGTGTGTGAATAAGTACGTATAAGTGTCTAAAATAATATGTAGATTATTTATTTTCTTAAATAATATGCAAAACTACTTGTTCTCTTCAAGAATATGTAAACGTGTAGAAGTATCTGAATAAATATATTAAAGGGTCTACAGAAATATGTAAAAGTGTCTGAGCAATATTAAAATAATTTGTTATCTTAAAAAATGAAAGTGTCTAAATCAATAAACAAAAATATCTGAATAATCATGTAAAAGTATCTCACAAAAGATATAAAACGGCTATAACTATAATCAAAAAATTTGTTAACTTCAAATTTAAAAGTGTCTGAAACAATAATTGGCAGTGTCTGAATGAATATATTAAAATGACTTTGCTTCTTCGTCCAATTATGCCCTTTCCTTCTTTGTTTCTCCCTTTGCCTCTATCTGTCTTTCGCGGTCGATTACTCCCCGCCAACTCTTGCAATTGATAACGCTTCTCCATCAATCGCGTTTTGCCATTGATTGTCCTCAGCAAGTCAATTACGCTTCAATCACGCTTCACCCGAGACCTCATCGTTTCTCTTCAATTTCGCCACCATCAATCTCAACCTCCAACACGGCATCAGCATTAGACCATCCATCAGCATCGGCATTTGATGCCACTTCGATTTTCTCCTTCCAATGCGAGAAGCCTTTGTAGATCTTATTGTTGATTCAAATTTCCCAACGAAGACAAGCAACGATTCGATCATCAGGGATGAACATAGAGGAACAGCAGTCGTGATTGCATGGCAACATAAAGAGAGCGGCAATTGGATCATCGATGATTGGCGGTGCATGGTAATGAAGGTGATCGTCACGATGAAAAGAAACACAGAATGGCAGAAATCATCGCCATGAAGTGGAACGCAGAGCAATGGCGATCAATAGCCATTAGATCATTAGAACAAAAGAACAACAACGGCCGATAGCAATTGAAAGTCGGAATAAACAAGGGAGAAGCCAGCAAATTGAGAGAGATATAGAGATATAGATAGAGAGAGAAAAAGAAAGAGATAAAAAGATAAAGAGAGATAGAGAGAGAAAAAAAAAAAGAAATAGAGAGAGAGAGAGAGAGATAAAGAGAAAGATAAATAGAGAGAAAAACTATTTGAGAAGGGGAAAATTTATAGGTAAAATGGTAAAAATAACCACCATGTCTAATTAGATATATATCTATATTATCCACAATATATTTCTTGTTTTTGTGTATGTGTATGTGTGTGTGTATGTATTTACATTCCAATATAGCCCTTTATAGCATAAAACAATGAATACATCAAATCTCATACTTGTAAACTATATATATGTACAAATTAGATATGAATATATACAAAGTTGATGTATAAAAAAAAATGAAAGATGTATACAAATAATATGTAATATATATACAAATGAAATCATATATATGATAAAGGTTCAACATCTTATACAAAACATGCATGAACGCATCAAATCCTACTTCTTGCTAAAATTTGATATATGTACAAACAGAAGGCATATATGCATAAAAATCTATGTACAAATAATGTAATAGATATGTACAAAACATGTGTCACATATGTACAAATGAGATTATATATATGTTACAGATATGTAAATGAATAAACTTTCACACATAAATAATAATGTATTTGACATAATTTATACAAATACGTTTATTTTTTGTGCATATGAAACTATATGCTAGTACAATTCTATTTTTTATGTAAACATATAAATATTTGTACAATTTTATTTATCTAGTTGCATATTTTATAATTTGACACTAAAATTGTCAAACTATTATTTTTTGTATGCATATAATTTTATGGCTTTGCACACATCATTTTTTGCATCATTTTTTGCATATATATACATATGTGTATCTAAGAAAACATTAGGGGTTCATTTGAACAAAGGTTTAAAAAAAAATAAGAAAACGGTTTGACCCTAAATTTAAACATGAGAATCCAGCCCTCGCCTCCACTCCCTTTTTATTCCCCAGTTGCCGAAGCTTGCATTTCTAATGTCTGCCACCATCATCCTCTTCAATTCCCACAAAAAGCACACCTCTGCACCATCATATCGCCACCGGCTTCGGCTTGTATGCCCTCTTCATTATATCTCCATCATTTATATAACTGGCTCGGGCAGAATAAAACCAATCTAGCGACTACTAGTTCCCTAAGTTGATAATCGAACTCAATAAACATTTGTGAACAAGCAGCCAATGAGGGTCGATCACGAATTAAAAATGGTGAGAGAAGAGTTGCACACAGTGGGAACTTTTAATTTCAATAAGGATATGAAGGTAATTTTTCCCCTATGGTGCACCAATTGTCAGGCATATATTTGACTAACGCTATAATTTAAAGATATCACTATAGTATTGGCCAAATTATATATTTGGCCATTGAACTTACCAACTCATGCGAGTTGGTTTACAACTCAATACTTAGTAAATGTAAGTGCATGAACTTTAAAAAATTATGCGAGTTAGTCCATTAGCTCATATATGTTGATGGGAAAATTGCAAAAGCTTTCTTGATCTCTTTTATTTTGGCACAAAATGTACTCTTAATTTAAAATCATTCAAATAAACTATCTCCTCCACATATGGATGAACGTTTAAGTTGTAGAATTGCATTCGAGTTGAAACCCAATTTTTACGGCATATCTTTAACCTTTACCTAACCCTATTCCAGTCATAATCTAAACCAATTCTAACCCAATTTATATTGGGTTAAAGCTATGTTAATATGAAATTTCCAAGATGTCAAAGGAAAGTTTGATCTCACTCCATTTCTTGCTTAATAAATTAAAGATATTTAAAAAATCATACAAATCCTCCATATCATAATTTTATTGTAGCTGAATAAACAAGCGGGACATTTATACTTCATCACCTTATCAAATACTATGTAAAAATCTGTACTAAGATTTTTATATAATTAATATTTTTCATCCAAGCATATTAATTACTAATTTAAAGTCACACTTATCAACTGAATAGTCACTAAGAATGGAGTAATGAATAACACGGGAGTTAAGTGCCTTTAAACCTTCAGAAAACCACCCCTGGACATTGTGTGCCACACTTAAGTCAAGTTGTCAAAGGAATGAAGTTTCTAGTGAACTGAATTACCATGAAAAATAATAAACTAGATGGAGCCAATATAGAACAATAGGAAAAAAAAATGAGGTGCAAATGATGCAATTTATATACTTGCTCTAAAAACTCCACTCCTCGTGTTCATCCTCGTTAACACCAACTTTTATTTTAATGATGGAAGAGATAGCTTTTTAAAATGATTTTAAACTAAGAATGTTTTTTGTATAGACTAAAAGAAATAATTGGGGAATCCTATAATTTTTCCATCAACATTTCTGAGGTAATAGACTAACTCACATAGTTTTTTAAAGTTCAGGAACTAATATTTACCAAATATTGAGTTGTGGACCAACTCATGCAAGTTAGGTAAGTTCAGAGACTAAATCCATAGTTTGGCCCTATAGGTTTTTTAGAACAATGGTAAACGGGTTTTAGGCCCAGTTCATACAGCATTAATTCAGGCCATTTAACTCATTTTTACAAGCTAGCTTCTCTGACCCAATTGTTGGTTTAGAAGGTGCCATTGAAACTTGTAATTAATTACAATTTTACCATAGCGAAATCCTTTTTACCTAAGCACTCACTCATGTACTGTGGATAGAGAAAAGTCCTGCTTAGCACCGGCTAGGAGATGGTGAATCTAGTCATCAGAATGTCGTTGGAACTGGCTACAGCTTAAATTGAGGCTAGACATTCAATAATGCCAAAAGATTTATGCTTCTATTCACTTCTTTCGGCCAGGCAAGTTGTTCCATATTTTTAACTAAATGGGTGCGAACTTCTTCACCATACATTGTGCGTCTGCCTTGTGCCTACCAAATCTCCTTCTTTAAAGTCACTGTTTGGCATTTTGTTTCGATTCTTATTTCGGATTTGACGGCCGATCTTCAGTTATATCATCAAGTCTCAATTTTGTCACATTTGCTAGCTACCATCATTATTTTGGTAAGCTAATGAGGTGGTGGTTTGCTAATTACGATGAAAATATCCTAACTTACCCATTAGTATTGTCACTCCACAGTTGCCAAAAAAGATTTTAAGAAGTATGGTAATGCGCAGTGGCGAGCCTCACCGTTTAAAAGAAGACAAGCTGTGCAAGTGCAATTCTTTTCGATGCCAAGTGAGACAAAGGTAGCTAGTGCACTAGCTCGTCAATCAACAGCTCCTACACGAACTAATAACTTTGGGCATTGCGAGAGGAAAATAGTAACTGACTAAGGTGTGGAAACAAAATCAGAACATAGTGGACCAAGTAAAGTAAGTGGGTGGACCTACTTCCCACGTAGGAATCTTGGTAAACCATGACACAATGTAATTCTAACCAAGTCTAAAGGTTTTTTAGGAGTATAACACTGGGACCCATAACAAGTAGCATGGCATAACACAAAAACATGTTAACCCAAATTTGTTAATTGGCACCGAACATGCCCTTACTTTCTTTTACTAAAATATTGGGTAGTTGCCTTATTATCACAAAGGTTTATTTATCTTCTCATAGCTTTAAATTTTTAATTAATCAAATTATTGACTTAATAATTAAAATCTTTGATTATTAGTTCAAAATGGAGTAAGTCTTATTTGAATTGGGTGAAACTAAGGTATTAAATACAATTACCAAGGTATACAACATCCGTAAATGGAGAAAGAACTTGAATTGATCTTAATAAAATAATATAGGATCGGGTTGGGTCGGATTTGCCCAATATCCCACTGATTGCAACCATTTTCTCTGCCATTCGTAGTGATTGATGACGAGAAAGGCTGAACCAAATGCCGTGGAAGATGATATGATGCGTGAAACTAGCAAAAAGGCAATATAACAAGAAGGGCAGCGCAACGGCGAGGAGAGTCTAAGAATTAACAAAATTGAATGGCAAGGAAATGATGAATGACGAATGAAATCAAATAACAGATGACAAACAAAATCGAACCAGCGAATGAAATCAAACAACAAAACAGATGGACAACAGTAAAGAGAGGACAAACGGTGAATGGAAGAATGGCAAACAATGAATGGAAAAACTATGAATAATGATGGTGAACAAAGCCAATAAGGTGAAAGTGAAAAAGTTTAGGATTAAGGTTAAGAAGGTTACGTTAGAGATCTATAGGTATGTAGGTGGGGTTAGGCCAAGATAAATTATTAGGCTCGGATGGAAATTGGTTAGATAGGAATAGAAATCGGGTTAATTCGGCCTTGACCCGAACCAACCCGGTATTAGATTCTCTAAATCAGGTCGGTTTTGGTTTGACCCGAATCATACTTATTTGCTTCCCCTAACCCTAATTTTTTTCACCCCTACAAATTATCCTTTTTTCCCTTATTTTGCGATCGTATGTTCTTATCTCTTTCTTTTTTAATTAATTTTGATCTTTCTTTCTTTCTTTCACTATTCTTTTCTTCATCTTTTCTAGATTCATCAGGTTAGACAAACAATTTAATATAAATACATGAACAAATAAACATATAAGATAAACTAGTTGTTGTTTTACTATTGCTTGTTCTCTTTGGAGCAATTTCTTGTTTTTTATCAATTATTATTTATTTTTTAGATAAGTTAGTTATCTTTTATTATTAGTTATTTATTCTTCTTGCTCAACTTTTTTTTTATTATTTCATACTTGTTTCTTTATATAAACTATCAGTTTCTTATTAGTGGTTGTTTGTTACTTTATATTCTTTTATTAGTTTTTGTTTCTTTTTTTATACAAACTACTTATTTATTATTATTAATTGTTTATTATTTTGGATTAGCTTTTTATTCTTTTATAAGTTCTTATTTGTTCTTTTAGATAAATTTGTTAGTCTTTTATTAATAATTGTTTGTTACTTTTTCTCAACTTCAAGTTCTTTTACTAGTTCCTATTTGTTATTTTAAATTAAATAGGTGTTATTTTGTTACTAGACATATATTATTCTGGCTAAACTTACAATTAAACACATATATCTATCATTATTCATTACAGTTATATTTTTATAACAAGATGGTTCATAATATAAATTTACAAAGCAATGCAACTTTGGCCAAAGTTTATTTTAGTTTAACTTGTGCCCATTAACATGTTATTGAAGATTCATTTGCCTGAGAAATATTTAATACTCATGAGGTTTGTCATATTAACAGTCATGTCATTGGTTAACTTAATACATCCTTCCATATCCTTCTTTTCGTCTACCGCCTCTTCTTTATTCAATTACGGTCAATTTAGTATGAACATTTTATGTTATGACTAATGAGTTGTTTTTGCAAGTCAAATCGAGGCAAAATATGGGGATTTTTACTCTCAATAAAATGAATGTTATAAGGGATTTGGAATTCGTGTGGTGGATGGAACTCCATTCCCTAGATCATAATTAAAATTAGGAAGTCGCAGTTAATTAGCTTCTATTTCATCAAATTTGAATAGGTGGGCTGTAACTTGAAATGCATAATTTTGCTTCCTATTTCACGAAAAAAAAAAAAATAGCTCACATGATCAGATTAAAATATGCTTCCCGGTAGTTTAGACACACATGAGGTTAATGTGCTTGCAATCGCTAGAATCTTCATTAAGAACTCATTCTTACCTCACTCAACCTTGCCATTGAGCCGGGTGACAACAACGGAGGCTCATTAGCCGAGCAACGCTTAGAATTTATCATAATCGACCCATTGGGAAGTGAGTAATGACAATAATACAATAAATAAAAACAATGAATAAAACTGTGAAATATAGTATATATATATATATATATATAAAGAAAGCTTGATTTGAAGGATAGTATGGTAAATAAATTTACTAAATTTAAAAATTTTGTAAAAATTTAAGATTGCCTAAAATTAAATAAATTGTAATAATTTTGGGAAAAAGAGAAAGTATGTAAGAAAGACAATTTAGAAAGCACAAAAAAGGACAATTGGGAGATAAAACTAGCAAAACATGAAAAAAGGGCAAAACAGTATTCGTATAAAAAGAAAAAATGAAAAATCAAAGAAAAAAATGTAAAAAAAAAAAAAGTGTGATTAAGGATGGCAACAAGGAGGATTTATTACGGGTATCTCCCATTCATCATCCATGCCTATAGATTTTTGCTTTCCCTTGAAGTAACAGGTATTTGCTAGTAGGTAAAATTTCTTGACCGCGGCCGTCATCTACGAATAGTCTCAACCCACCTAATTCCTCAACAAAAATTACATACTTCATGTGTTCGGGGTTTATGACTTTTCGAATAGCCACCACTGCAATGGTATAAATGTAAATCTCACTTTTTTTTTTTATCAAAGAGGTGATCATAGTGAGCACGAATTCACAAGAGGTCAAGAATAGTATGTTTATTGAAACAGTATGACGTATAACATGTGCATATACGTAATTAGACATGGGATGCAAATTTACTAACCTACCTTTTTTTTACCTAGCTAATTCTCATCCAAATCGCATCTTCATCTTCAACATCACTTCCAGCAACAGTGCTTCAACTTTCAAATCTTCATCTTATTTTAGGTGGCAATGAGCAATGATCAAGAAGATCTTGGAAGAGGTGCGATAATCGGCAAGATTTTGGGTGAGTGCGTGATTTGGAGGTGAACAGTGGTGGCAAATGTTTCTTTTGCCAAATTGATGAGATGAGAAAATGATGACGATGATAACGAAAAGGTGAAAAGATGACGCTGACTATAAATTGCGGAGGCAAGCAATGATTACAAGATCCTAGTGACGAGCAATGATCAAAATGATGTGGAGGTGAGTAGAGTGATGCGGAGGTGAGCAATGGCGGTGGCAAAATCTGGAAACTGTCAAGGAGATCACATTGCCACGATCTCTACCATAAAAACTAGTTCATATAATGTTTGAGCTACTTTCAACCATTTATATAGATATTTTTTCTTATTAGACATTTTTATTCGTGGGAAAGGATAAATTATCTGCATTTTGTTTCAGACATTTTTACCTATTAATTCATACACTTTTATATATTTTAGTAAATACTTTTGTATATTTATTCATGCACATATTGCTATCGTTTTCATACATATTTTTATTCAGACACTTGTCCAATTTTAAGCATGATTGTGTCCCAAACAAATTTGTAGGGATAGACCCGAAATAATTACCGTCAAACCTACAAGATAAAACAGACAAACGCTTAAGCCAATAAATTGCAATCAAGGAAAAACAATTAAAAAAAACAATACAACGCAGAAATAATAGAGACACACGATATATATGGAAAACCCTCTGATATAGAGGAAAAATCACGGGGCAAATTGACAGTAAAAACTACTATTAAGGAAAATAGTACAATAGTTAAAATCCAATGTATTACCCAAACTTGAATCATATTACAGTAATTTGAGAAAAAAACTTACAATTCAACACTTTAGAGTTATTGCAAAAATCTCACATCACAAAAGTTCAAAAATACCAATTCTTCTCAATTGATACTCACATGCCCAAGAGAATGATCTCCCATATTACAAAATCGCTAAACCAAAAAAAACCTTACTACCAAAACTTTGAGTCGGAGCACCTCCACATACAAAAAGAGCTGGCCGAATTTTTTTCTTCTGACTCCGTCCGTCTCTCCTTGCACTCCCACGTACGGAGCAGCCGAAAGCTTTCGCCTTTTAATAGCCCAAGTCACCTAAGTCCTACTTGGACTTGGAAACCCAATCTAGTTCGGCTTCTCATAAGCCACTCACGAAGGCCCAATTAGAAAAATAATATTACTTGTTATAGTGGAATCGAACCACAACAATCTTCCCCTCCAATCCCATAAGAAGAAGATACTGAGCAGCGTGGTTGATGTTGAGCGGCTACGTGATGAAGAACAGTGGTGAGATCATACAAGCGGTGAGTGGCCACGCAGGGGAGATGACTGATGGGTATTATTGCATTTTAATAAAGAGAGAACTGTGATTTCGGCCATAGGGCATACGATAAAGTAGGGTGCCACTCTAACCGAACTTAGAATTAATACATTTTTATCTATTTTTACCTATTCCAAACAAATTCAAAGCATTTTGGATTTTTCGCATTTACATTGGGGACACAAGTATTTTGTTTTGGGCCCAAAAATGAAAATAAATTTTAGCGACATAGGTAAGTTCGGTAAGGGGAAAAATAGTACACAAAAAAAGAAACGAAAAAAGTGGGAAGTCCAGTGATTAATGAGGATCCCCCGCACTTTCCGCGCAATTACGGGCGTGTCATCATCCACAGAGCTTTCCATGATAACATGTGTCGTTGATATACACGTGGCGTCCTTCAGCTGGGCGAGAGACCGGGAAAGTAGGGATAACTGGCTGGAAGAAGAAGACGGTGGGAACCCACGTCAGCTCGCAATGGCGGGAAACCGAAGCGATCTCCCGCGCGCGGTCCACTAGTCTCCACCGCTGCGCCTGCGTTAGCCGCCCACTTGTCCTTCTGCCCGCTGCCCGCGGTCACAACGTAAATTAGTCAACAGCTGCATGTCATACATGACGACATCATGGAAATGGCCATGCCAACCATCGTCATTCTATGTCATTTATATATGCTAAAATTGTAGGCCAAACTATACATTCGCTCCCTGAACTTATTCAACTCGCGCAAGTTGGTTCACAACTTAATACTTAGTAGATATAAATCCTTAAACTTTGAAAAACTATGCTAGTTACTCCATTAGCTCAGACATATTGATGGGAAAATTGAAAAAGTTCTCTTGATCTCTTTTATTCTGGCACATGAAGTACTCTTAGTTTAAAATTATTCAAATAAACTATCTCCTTTACCTAGAAATAAAGTTTGGGTTGTAAGATCGGGTTTGGGTTGAAACCCGATTTTTATAGTATGTCCCTAACCCTATCCTAACCCTATTCTAATCATAACCTAAACTGACCTTAAGTCCTACTGTTTTATTTTGTGATGTTCTGATTGGTTTCCGTCGCTATTTATTTTTTGCCAAATGTGACTAGAATCATTAGAATAAATTATTGTAATAATAGTATAAACAAACTAGAAGGAGGCTCGTAGTCCATTATAGGTCAAGCAAATATGTATGAATCAATAAAATATACATATTTGTTATAGTACTAATATTATAAATAAAAGAAGTAGTAAATAAAAATTATGAGTGATTTCTAAAAATTAATTAATGATTAATTCAAAGCATTGTAAATATAAAATATGTGTCATAAAATCAAAGACATGACATTTCTAATACACCAAGGGAAAGTTTGATCCCGCTCCATTTCTTGTTTACTAAATTTAAGATATTTAAATATAAAATATGTGACATAAAATCAAAGCCTCAACATAAAAAAATATTACATAAAAAGTAAGTCTTGCTTTTTAAATATCTTGAACTTAGTAAACAATCAATGGAGCGGGATCAAACTTTCCCTTGGCGTTTTAGAAATGTCGGATTTTATGTCACATATTTTATATTTACAATGCTTTGAATTAATCATTAATTAATTTTTAGAAATCACTCATAATTTTTATTTACTACTTCTTTTATTTATAATATTAGTACTATAACAAATATGTATATTTGATTGACCCATACATATTTGCTTGACTTACAGCGGATTACAAGCCCGCTTATAGTTCTTTTCTACAACACTATTATTGCAATAATTTATTCTAGTGATTCTAGAGACATTTGCCAAAAAATAAATATTGACGAAAATCAATTAGAACATCACAAAATAAAACAATAGGATTTAGGGTCAGTTGGGGTTATGACTAGAATAAGGTCATGATAAAGTTAGGAACATGCTATAAAAATCAGGTTTCAGCCCAAACCCGATCTTACAACCTGAACTTTCATCCCTAAGTAAAAAAGATAATTTATTTGAATGATTTCAAACTAAGAGTACTTCATGTGCCAGAATAAAAGAGATTAAGAGGACTTTTACAATCTTCCCATCAATATGTTTGAGCTAATGGACTAACTCGCATAGTTTTTCAAAGTTTAGGGACTTATATTTACTGAGTACTGAGTTGTGGACTAACTTGTGTGAGTTGGGTAAGTTCAGGGGCCAAATATATAGTTTGGCCAAAATTGAACTGTAAATTAGAGGTTGGCCTAAATCTATAAATGGCCATTGAACTTAATTAACTCACACAAGTTAATCCGAAACTCATACCTCATTAAAAGTTAGCCCCTAAACTTTGCAAAGGATAGCAAGTTAGTCTATTATCCATTATTGTTGACTGATGCTGTTTGAAAATGATGTGCGGTGGATCTGGGATGCTTGCATAGGACTTGGAGTGAAAAACTGAACCAATATACTTGTTGAATGGGGGATTGGTATATTTAGGCCATATATATACTCTTATATACATATTTCATTCATTTAGAGAATAAAATAGCTAGCTAGCATTTGTGTCACTTGTTTTCTCATGTTGTTTTGAAATTAATAGAGTTTAATCTTTGTGTTATTAAAGATTAATTATTAATATAAATTATTTGCTTAAAGACTTAATAAAAATAAATATAGTTTAAAATTATGTAATAAAAATCAAAAGCTAAATCAAAACCTAAAGACTTAAAGGATCATGCTGATGTTTCCATTTGAAATTTTGGAAAAAAAAAAAACAATGAAAGATTAGGGAGATAATATATGTTATCATGTATCATGGATTTTTTTTCTTTTGAGGTAAAGAGAAAATTTAAATTATTCATGTATCATGAAATTAGATATTTATGAAATAATTTATAAAATAAATTTATATTACATATATTTAATAAAAATGTCTTGTATAGTTCTTTCAGTACCTAGCTATTGTTTTATATTTATCTAATGAATGAATAAAATTCATGAAAAATAAAGTACAAACAATACCAGATGTACATAAGTATGTCGTATAGGATAGGTAATTAATTAATACAAGGATTTCGCTATGCTAAGATTTGAACTCAATAATATTAGCTACAGAAAGAACTACACCAAACATTTTTATTAAATATATGTAATATAAATTATTTCATAAATATCCAATTTCTTGATGCTTGATAATGTATATTATCTCCCTAATCTTTTGTCTCTTTTTTTCTTCAAAATTTCAAACAAAAAACATAAATATAATCTTTAAGTCTTTCTATTTTGATTTAGCTTTTAATTTTTATTACATAATTTTAAATTATATTTATTTTCTTAAGTCTTTATTATTGAAGTGAAAACTTGCACTTGAATTTGCTAAAAAAATAATTGATGTTAATAATTAATCCTTAATAACACAAAGATTAAACTCTATTAATTATGAAACAACAAGAGAACACAAGGGACACAAATGCTAGCTAGATATTTTATTCTCTCAATGAATGAAGTCAGTATATAGGAGTATATATGGCCTAAATATACAAAGGCCCCCTGAAAAAAATATATTGATCTAGTTTTTCCCTCCAAGTGCTATGCAGGCATCTTACATCCAACTCACATCATTTTCCAAATGGTGTCAGTCAACAACAGTGGAAAATGGACTAACTCGCTACCTTTTGCAAAGTTTGGGGGCTAACTTTTAATGAGTACTGAGTTTTGGACTAAATTGCGTGATTTAGTTAAGTTCAAGGGCCATTTGTATATTTAGGCCATTAGAGGTCCGTTGACTTGCCCACCTATTTTTCCTTTGATTTTTATGGTATTTTTTCTTAAGTTGAGAACCCTATGGCCGCAGACTAGCAAAATAGTAAAGTTAAGAGAAAATAAATATCACATTTACAAGCAAAATAAATAAACAAGTTGAAGGTAAAAGGGGTAAAATAGCCATTTTGTCACCATATTTTTGTTTTGTGTAAATTTGCTACTAACATTACCCCTTAGGAGTAATTTTGTTAATGACAATTAAAAGTGCTTACGTGGAAAATGAAATCCTAAATACTAAGTATTGAATTTGTCATTTTCATCATAATCTTCACTATTTCATTATCTTCTTCAAGATGAGAGTGAGTGTTCCTAGTTTACTAAGATTTTGAGGGCTGTTCACAGCTTAAGTTGTTTCAAGCATGAAAGTTTGAGGAAGACGAAGAGAATGATGACAACAACAACAATGGACATACAACAATAGACATGAGGAGCAGCAAGGCAATGACGAGCAATCAAAGGGCAGAGGACATAAGTTGGATTAGTGTGGTAGAGTCCTTGGCTAGTCTAGGTCATACCCGTTTGAGAGGATGGTCAAAATAGCAAATTTGCAAAGTTGGGTACCTAGGGGCCAAAGGGCAAAATTTTTCGTATAAGTTCAAATGTTTTCTCAGCCTGTGTGGCATTAATATGTTGTTGATGTGACACAAAATATTTTTATTTCAAGTAAAATATTATATCCATTTAACAATTGTTAGGCATTTTGTGGCTATTTTGCTATTGTTTTATAACTACAATGACAAATTTGCTCTCATATCTTAATATATTTGGGAATTTGGACAATTGAACCAAAAGAAAAAGATTTTGGGCAAATTTCACTTATGATCCCGTAGCTTATTTTTGTGCCTTAAATGATTATTTTAGTTTAATGTTGTCTTATCAAAGTCTCTTATCTTATATTACATGTCTCGTAGGTCTGTCAATTCTATCATTGAATTGGGCAAAAATCATTGATGTGTCATAGATTAACATTAAAATAGAAGTAACATTTTTAATCAATAATTATAAACCTTAAAATTATAAATATACTATTTATACTATCCCAATCAAATTTGTACCTAAAAAAAAAAAAAAAGACACTGGGAGCGACTGAGATTTATGCAAGCTACTACAACCTCTGAATCAGCTGCCCCAATCCACCCGGATATCTACAGTCCAATATCCCCCACTTTTTTAGCTCAGATCTAAGCTGTACAAACTTGTGCTTAATAACTTGAATGACATTAAACAAAGCATGCCATTGTGAAAAAAACACCTCAGAGACGTAGATGAATGACGTGAATATGGATGGCAGGTGAGTAAGCGAAATCCATTAATTATAGATTTCCGTCTGTGACAGACAGGTAAACATATAAAAATACCTGTTATGCGATAGAAATGGGCAACAAAGTATATTTGTCTAGCAGACACAGGTAGGTGACAGGTTTATGGTATCCACAACGGACCAATCTACCCCATCTACCCACTATATCCGTGAAAGTGTATAATTTAAATATTTTCATACCCGCCCCATTAAACATAATCTTTTTTACCTTCAATGAGCTTGTGCTCACTAGGTTAACGTCTTTGATCATATAAAAATAGTAAGATTTACACCACAAACCCTTTGTACTAGTGGTCGTTTGCCAAGTGATAAACCCTGAATTTGTGAAGCGTGTAATTTTGGTGGAAGAATCAGGTGGATACAGATTACCCATGGGTGATAAGCACGAATGAGAAATTTTACCCGATGATACCCACATCTTCATGAATAAGAAAAACCTGTAAGCATAAATGGTGAATAAAGGGTAGCCATACTCGATCTATCTTGTTACCAATTTGCCATCTATAGGCGTGAAGAGAAAAATGCCCTAGTGTTGAAGAAGAACCTAGAAGAGTAGCCAATCAAGGCAATTAACGAATGACTAATGATGATGAAATGAACTGGACCAACTTAATTTGGAGTAATGAAATGTAAGAGAGTGAATAGAAAATGATTGTGGCGACAGGGTACTGTGGCCACTGCTAAGTAATTGGGGTTTTGGAAAACATTTATAAAAAAATTTATAATTTTTTTGCAATCATTGTTCTTGGCTTTTCATTTGCTCTCTTTTCTCAATCTTTTCTGCCTACAAAAGAAAAAAAATAAAAATGTGGGAAAAAAGATACAAAGCAAGGGAATGATAGAAAAATCAGCATATGTCCTTGATTGTAGGAAATCATTGCCACCAGATTGATTGGAACTTCATCGGATTGAGGATTTAGGTTTTGGTCTACCAGTGTGATGTAGGATTGGCTAGTCAAAGATTTGTCTGGGTTGAGACAGATGTGTAAGTGTTTTCACGGGTCAATTAGTTTAGACTTATGAATAAGTAAGGCCATAGGTGTGGGCAAAGGCACCCTTGATGAAGGATGAGCAGGATGAATGAGGTTAGAGAGGGGATAGAGAGAAAGGAGGAACAAAAGGAAAAGATGGTGGTGGTTAATGAGAAAAGTTAAGATTTACAAGTTTAAGGTTTAGAATTATTGGTAAGAACAGTTATAAGACTAGAATGTCTACAATTTCCAACTAATTTAATGATTGAATGGATGAAAATGACCCAATTAAACATGTAATATGAGATAAATAATTTTGACATGACAACATTAAGCCCAGATACTCATTTAGAATACGAAAACAACTACAGGACTGCATGTAGAGTTTACTAAAATGATTTTATAGGATCTTGATGTGATACGATGATAATATGGCACATTTATCGTAATGAATTCAAATACATTTCTATCATGTAACTTCATATGTGTATTTTCTAGGAAGATGGTAAATCATTCCAAGGGTTTAACATAGAATGATCCTAACATGTCCAACATTTTCTATTAAGGGTGAAAGTTGGGTTAGAAATATTGAGTTTGGGTTAAACCCAACCTAAATCATGCCTAATGTTCTTCTTATTACATAACTCGATCGAACTTGACCCAATTATGTACGAAGCCTAACTCAAACAAAACCCAATTAATTTGGGTTCAAGTTGATCCTAGTTAGTTCATTGCTGGCTGGGTGAGGGCACGATGGTTTGATGTAAAGCACGAGAAGCAGCAGGTGATGAAGACTAATTGAGTCATCTTACCATTGATCATAGTTGTTCGAGTCATTGCATCAAAATCCTTAGACTGTGAGCCTATTTATTTTAGTTTAAATCAACTTAATTTGAAGTGATTTAATTTTATTTTTACATTTTTTTACCTAAAATGAATTTCATTTAAAAGTCAATATTATTTAGATGTAATAATCTATTTGAAAATAAATATTTATGATATTACTATTTTTAATAATTTTTTCTATTGTTAGGCATTTAAAATAAAATTTCATAAAAATTTAATAACATTATAAAAATTATATTTTCAATAGATTATTACATCTATATAATATTAACTTTCAAATGAAATAAGATCTAGGTTAAAAGAGATGAAAAATTAAAATAAGCTATTTTAGATTAAGCTGACTTAAGTTAAAACAAATCTTTCACTAAGCCATATTCCATAAACGTGAGAATTAAGCTAAACAAAATAAACTACTTCTTATTTTATTTTTATTTAAATTGATCTTAATTTTGTTACTTTTGAAATTTTTAATGAATTTGTCATTAATTAATATGATAATCACCATTCCTTATAGTGAGATAATAATAATTTATTTAAAAGTTTCCCTCTTTAAAGCGAAAAGGTGAATTTCAGTAAGGTAGGGTGTGGCATAGTCACGATGCAGATTTTTTTTTTGTATTTAAAAGTATCATATAAGTGTATGAAGAACGGTTAATTATTATTACAAATTAAGGAAAGGGACATACAAGTGTATGAGAAAATGATATACTATTACTGCAAATTAGGGAAAGAGATATGCCAAGCATTATATAAGTATATAAGGAATTGATATACTATTACTACAAGTTTGGGAAAGAAGCATATTGCTTTGTTGGGATTAAAATGACAATCAAACTAACTTTTTTATGGTATGATATAGAAGATGGAGAGACCAGAGTTTAAAGTCTGGACCTCCCTATATCCAACCAATACCTCGGAGTTGATTCATTTTAACCTAAATTAATTTACTTAAAATCAATTTTATTTAAAAATCAATAGTGTGTGTGTGTGTGTGTGTATAAGCTATTTAAAAGTAAATTTTTGTAATGTTATTAATTTTTTATAATTTTCTTATTTATAAGAATTAAAAAAATATAAAAATTTAATAAGATTTTAAAAATTATATTTTCAATTGATTATTATGCCTATACAATAGTAATTTTTAAATAAAATTAGTTTCGGGTAAAAAAATATAAAAGTAAGTCATTTGAAATTAAATTGATTTAAGTTAAAACGGATTGACTCTTAACCATTATACCAGGGATGGGGATGAGGCATATAAATTATATAAAGATAAGATTTGCATAAATAATTTAGGGCGCAAAAAAAAAAAAACGAAAGGGGGTTTGTATGAAACCATTCACCCTCCATAGTGAAACGAAACAAACCCATATAGACTAATGACATATCCATAATTTTGTACAGTAAAGTTCACATTTGTACAAAATCCTAATTTTGATTTCATCTTTTGGAGATTTTGTTCAAGTAATAGTTTTTTAATATTGTCTTTTTATATCCGGATAATGAAACTTCTTTTGCACGTCAAGTTTGCTTTATGTGTAGTGATTTGTAATAAGAGTCAAAACCTCATTCCGCTACCTGCCCTTGCTCCATTATAGCCAAAAACAGAAATAGTTAGTAGTATTAAAATAAGAATTTTGTCCATCATTATAGTTCAGTGACTTGAAATTCAAGATTGTAATCTTCATTACTCCTTGCCGTGTCACGTGTTCTAGATAAGACGAGCCGCCCCAGAGAAAAGAAAAAAAAAGAAAAGAACTTGTGTAAGGCATAATACTAAAAAGGCCATTAAACTTCCAACTGATGGAATTGAAAAGCTTCTTGTATTTGAAGCACCTTGAATTATATATCTTTTTTTGAAAAAAAAAAATCTACACACACTCTTCTTTCTGTAATTAAAATATAAATGAAATATCTTGTAGATTTCAAATCACATGAGAAGAATATCTTCGTGTCTTTTTCTAAACAAAGTTAACGTCTCTTTAATTATTACATTCTTCCCTAAAGGGAAAAGGGTGGTCAGAGTTTCTTTCATTGTTTGTATAAATAGAATAATTACACAAACAAGCAGTTATAGCTGGTTGTGCTTCAAAAGATGACTTAATGCATTTGTCGGATTTAATCTAAAACTTAAAGAGTATAATGCGTGCACCTACTTAGCTCAGCTGGCGTGTCAAAGTTTGTTTTGTTTTGAAGAAACTACAGTTACAAGGTTATGGAGGTCACGATAAACATTTTCGACGAACAAGTGGTAGAGGGCTTATTAGACCAATTCCATAACTGTTATGGCCGAGTTGGAGAAGATATAGAAGTTTGATGGCTCTTCTCCAAATTTTGTTTATTTTATGTGAAGAGGGACGGGTAGGACGTGGGCTCACGTGATGGGAGGATGTGAGGGAGTTATTTATGAGGGCGGGCCATGGTTTGGTGGCTGTCCTGTCCTTTGTCGAGCTTGAAGAGCCTAATCCGGCAGTCCCTGTGTAGGGCCGTTGATTCGTTTCGTCTCTGCCACTTCCACTGCAGACACCCTCATGTGCCAACACTCTCGCCACTCCACTCGAGCACTTGACGCCGGCACTAAACGGATTTAGGATAGGCTCGCTCTTAATTCTTTTACAAATTTTGCTAAACATATTACGAATTATATACGAAAATTTATTAACTCTATAATTACAAGTAAAAAGAAATTAACTGATTTAAGTTACCTTTGTAAAAAAGCAGTTTCAGATTGTAATATGGAGGATTTGATAGAATTTTTATAAGAATGTCTTAAATACATGTAGCACTCATGGAAAAAACATAAATAAATGTCATTATATTAAACTAGTGTTGTTTGTGATAGCCTCACAGTACACATGTGGAAGTATGCCGAATGCGTGAGGATCGTTGGATCAATTTAGGCTCTTAGCGTTCGCAAAAAAGAAAAAAGAAGAAGAGGAGGTTTTTTTTTCCTTATTTTTTATTTCTTAGATTTAACCCGAATCTCATATAAACTTGTACTAAAAATAAAAAGAACATTAAAAATAAGCTCAAATAATTCGCTAAATGTTTATTTTCAATGATTTTGAGAGCAAACTAATATAAAAAGAATTAAGCATAACTCAGTAAAGAGTGAAAAATTGACATCCCTAGCAAATGGAGAATTAAATATTTTCTAATTCATTAGCAAAATTCACAGACCTTTAAAACAACCACTCCTTGAAGGTGCAAATTAAATAGCCAAATTTAAATTTTCTTTTGAACAGCCAAGCAAAAGAATTTATTAATAATTAGCCAAATTTAAATGGTAATAATTAGTATATGTCTAATATTCCCTCAATTCCAAAACTATTACAACATATTTTATTTTAGACAGTTTCAAATTTTTACAACATTTTTATATTTAATAAATTAATTTACTATACTACTAGTCAAACTATAATTTCAATATTTACTTTTTTCAATTTTATTTTGTTTACATGTAAAAATTTAAAAGCAAAATAATACATAAGTTTTTCCACTATCTAAATCTCTGCACTAAATCAAATATATGATTCAATAAAAATGAGACAGGGGCAGTATTTTATATAGTTCCCAATCTTGCTTTATTGTGTGTGTGTATTTTTTAAATAATTTGTGTACATAAATTAATTATAGAGAAGTAAAGTCTAACCACATAGGGTATGGACAAGGCAAATCAATGTGACCAATTATAAAGAAACCCAAATGGGCTATCAAGTGTGCAGTTGAGTTTAAAGAGTGAGAAACATAAATAAAGGAACACAAAATAAAAAGAGAGCTCAGACAATGAATATCACCTAAAGTAATACCAAAAACTCAAAGGGAACGACAATCCTTGTTATGCAAATCATGAATCAAGGTGGCAACATCAGATTCTATAATAATTTTTTAAAACCTTCTTGCCCTTGCTTCGGCAAGGCCATGAAGAATGGTCATGGCTTCCATTATAGTAGATTGATCACTTTACTTCTCAAAAAGACAATGAGGAAATAAAAACAGTGAACTAGTCAAACCATGAGCAACAATCCCAATTGAACTCTTGTGCAAAGGGGAAGAAGTTGCAACATCTACGTTGATTTTTATACATCTTGTAGGTGGAAGGGACCAACAAGAGAGAGGCTAGGTTGATTGAGGTCGGGGTGGAGAATATAGCAAGGTCTCTCTGTTAGCCAACCATTCTTGTATCACCTTTACTAGTCTCCTTAGGGTAAAGCAATCATATTCAAAAACTACTTTCTATGATTCCACTATAAGTACTAGCCCATATCAACAGAAAGGCTACCTCATTGCAAAATTCCATTTGAGAACCACTCAAAGAACGATAATGTTGGGGAAAAGGGAGTCGGCACATTCAAATAGTTTGGAACTTCAACAGTAAAAGGGCTGGTACTGATTTAGAATATGAAACACAAATTGGGCAAAAAGAATGTACCTCCATACATCTTGTGATAAGATTATCTTGGGATAGATGGACATCAACAATAGCTCGTCACCAAAATAATGAGTAAATTGCACAAATGGTCTATAATCTTTAATTATTATTTTGTTTTAGTCCTTAATCTATTAAATATTCTATTTTAGTTTTAAATCTATTAAAATTATTTCATTTTCATTTTTTACTAGATGAAATTCATTAACTCAGAATAATTATCTAAGAATTTTTTTTGATATTCTAATTTAAATATTTGATAATTATCTTCCAGTTAATGTAAATAGTTTAATATTTGTTTTACAGTAAATAGACAATTTAAATTACAGTTTTTTATTCTTGAATGAAACAAGTTCAATTTACAGCAAAAAAAAAAGTAATTTTAGTTTTCCGTTAACTGTAAAAAAATATTGTATGGATTAAATGTATTATAAGATAGATACTGGATAGTTTAAATTACAATATAAAAAGTTGTTATCAGAAAAATATTTTTAGTTAACAAACTTTATCTAGTTGAGATAAAAATGAAACATTTTTAATAGATTTAACACTAAAATAAAATATTTTTAATAAATTTATGAATAAAATAAAATATTTAATGGGTTGGGGAGTAAAAGAAAATAATGAGTAAATGTTAGAGGCAATTCATGAAATTTACTCCTAAAATAATTAAGGTCCGGGATGAACTAGTTGTCTCGAGAATAAAATTTAGTTTATTGAAACTAAAATCTTGAAAGGGAACCATGAAATTATATTGTGTACTTTCTGGAAAAGTATAATATGGTCAATATTAAATAATACAGGTGAGATGAATAAAAAGATTTAGTAACAAAACCCAAGTATATTCATTCGATTTTCATGTATAAAGACTGATTAGTTAATAATTAACAAAAAAACAAATGTTAGATGAAGTTAGTTAAGAAAAGTCTTTGGTAGAATTTAAGTCGCATCAGAAAAGGTCAATTCCAACAACTGTTCAATCTTTTTCTCCGCCCCTTACTCCCCTCCCCCAACAATCCCATTACTTCAGATTTTTTTTAGTTTAATTACAATTTGTCTTTGAGAATTGGGTAAAATTATATTTTATCTATGATATTTTAGAAATATATACTTTTCTAATTAAACTTTTAATACAGCTCATCAGAAACTTTTAACATTTTAATTTAAACATTATACTAGCTATTTTAAATTATTAATTTTTTTAACAATCAATTATTTGTAAAAAAAAGTATCATATAAATTAAAATTACTTGAAGATATGTACCGTGCAGTTTAAATTAAGATTTTAAAAGTTATTGTTGGACTGTACCAAAAAGGTGAGAGCAAAGTGTATATTTTTAAAATAGAAAGAGGCAAAGCGTAAATTCATATAAATATCAGGGGATAAATTGTAATTATTTTTTTTTCCTTTGCTAGAAAATCCCAATAAATTTCACAAATATTTAATTACTATTATTTTGTTTTAGTACTTAATCTACTAACCACTTTATAGTGGTACTAAACTTATTAAGATTATTTTATTTTATTTTTTTTATTAGATGAAATCCATTAACTTATATTAACTGTTTGACACTAACCTCCAAATTCTAATTCAAAATATTTCAAACTATCTTCCGGTAAATTTAAACAATGTAAAAGTTTTTAACAAACAACAAAAAATTTAAGTTTGTAATTTTTTCGTGTAGAATGAAATAAGTTTTAATTATAGAGAGAAAAAAACCAATGATTTGAATTGTTCATTAACTTTAAAATAACTAATTTATATACCCAGCGTTGCTACAAGATCAAAAAAATAAATAAGCGTAAAACACATTCATGATCACATAACTTAGAAGATGCATCAAAATGAAAATGTCAAAGCATAATAATTGTTTTGCAAACCTAACAAAATTGGTGATTACGCACTAGATAAAAAGATATTACATAGTAGCTTTGGGAAATTCTTCAACATCATTGTTTCTTGAGATATCATTCACTAAATTTGTGTCACTATTAGGGCTGTAAACAAACCGAACTAACACGAAAAAGCCATGTTCATGTTCGTTCATTTAACTTTAAACAAACACAAACACGAACACGAATAATAAGCGAATGCAATTTTTCTGTTCGTGTTTGTTCATTTATTAATAAACGAACACGAACACAAACTATTAAACCTGATGACTACCACCAATCTAAATTGAAGCGAGTCTAGCAATTACCAACAGGGCAATAGGCGATGGTAAGAGATATTATGGTTTATGACAATGAGGCTCAATTTGATGTTGCAGCAGGTTCACGCTATGAAGAAAATGACTGATTTATGTTTTGGGAAATAAAAAATATATATTAATTTGAGAAAAATTGGAGCATAATCATGTGAGTGAAGTAAGTAGATATTAATAAAAATGCATGATCTATAAAACATATATAATAATAAATGTACAGCTAATATATAAATAAACAAATAAATCAATATAAATGAACATAAACAAACAATAACCAAACGGTTCATGAATGTAAATGAACAAATAGGACCTTGTTCGTGTTCGTTCATTTAATTAATCGAACAGAAAAATATGTTCATGTTCATTCGTTTAACTAAATAAACGAACATAAATGAACTCTTATCGAACGGTTTACTAAACGTTCTGTTCGTTTACACCCCTAGTCACTATAAGAAGAGATATATCAGATGCAATATTTGATTTATTTAAAGTATTATAACAGAAAGAAAGAATAAAATGATTTATACAATTTTGAATAATGATAATCTAATGTGCTTTTATCAGATTCTATTGATAACTGATATATGGGGTGACAACGGAACTGTGACCTGTAAAATAATGTGAACAATTGTAACTATTGGTAGAATGACCATATAAAAAAGTTTTAGTAATTATTTCGTAATAACATACAATATTTCAACAACTAAAACTTCTTAATCTGAAAGTATAATGCTAGAAGTAGGCTATGATGATGAATTATGAATTGTATTATGGAATTTATTGCTACTAATTGATATTCATTAGTACCTTTAGTAGGTTAACCATGAAAATTACTCTTTCAGTACTTATATTTTTTATACGAACCATATTCAAACCTTCCTGCTACAAATAAATAACACATCCGCAAACATTAAATAGCTGTGTACAGGTAACCCCATGATCTTGTACTTTTTAGTATGCTAGTATAATTTAATGCTGGTAATTAGTTTTTGACTTAGTATATTGATGTTGTGCTAGAGTCTAATACTATTGAATGAAATAATTTATGACATAATTTGTACTCCTTCCCGCGCCCATATTTTTTGCACAATTCACTTTTCAGCAATTAATCTATAATTTTTTATTTTCAACATTTTAGTATATAAATGAAGAACTTTTATGTAAGAATGATAAATTAAGACATATAGTTTTTAAATATATATTTTTTTAATTTTTTCTAACAAATACTAGTATGAAAAAAATCAAGTCAAATTAAGTAAAAAAGTCAAATGGTACAAAAAATATAGGACGGAGAGAATATATAATAATAAAATAAAAAAGTAAAATAACTAGCCTTTTAGATATGATTGACCAATTGATCAAGTGCCTTAGAGTCGTTTGAGTGAAATTCCTTCTTGATGGTTACATGTTGTACCGAACACGCAAGACACAAGAGATAAGTTTCAAATTCTAGCTAGCTATGCAAATTTTTGTAAGAGATGTAGACGAACAGAAGTTAATCAGTTACCTAGTTGTAACCTACTGATGTATGCTTCTCTGGAGAAAAAAGAAATATGAAAAAAAAAAAATGAAAGTTGTGCGATTGATGTATTGGAAAAGACTGCAAACTAATTAGATGAGTGATAGGGTACAATAAAACTTACGTCTTAATGTAAAAGAAGAATTAGATTTGTCTTGGTCCTCTTGGAGTTTAGATAGAGTTTTGTAGGCCGCTGGTAGTCTGGTACCAGGCCCAGGCAAAGACAGCAAATTTATGCCTAATTTTCGTTCAAATTCCCTAGTAGTACTTCATCAACCTTAAATTTAGATAAAATACCATTTTTAAAACATAAAAGTGGCATATATACGTAACTGAACAAAAAATTGGTTATTAAATATGGTATTAAATGTCAATTTATATGTAAATCATTTTTACGGAATTTTATGTAATTGATTCCTTAATTGACGTTTGTGTAAGTTAGTAGTACATAATTTAGTTGACAATTTAACTATAGAGATTCTTTCACCATTCCTCTGTTGCTATATTAATTTTTTTTTTTGCAAGAATTGAATCAATATCATGGTTGCAAGAATTGAATTAATAATTAATAACTTCCCTAAAATAATTCGTTAAGTATTAATTCTTCTATTTTTTTGATTGAAGGATGGCAATTGTATCAAACAGAATTTCTGTTTTTTGATGGCATAATAATATTTTAGTAACAAATATTAAATCATGGATTCAAAAAATATACTATCATGTATTCGATTCTCCCCTGATCATATGCTCCATTAATAACTTGCCTAAACCAATTCCAACAGAACTAATTCTTCTGTTTTTTTAAGTGAAGGATGATTTCGGAAATTTAGTCTTTTTGCAAGCATATATGGCTGAATACAAAAAGAAAATTGGACACATGTCTATTGGGGAAGGTGGCAATTAAGGAAAAGACAAAAAAACTCCATAGAAATTATCTTTCTTTATATATATATAATTAGATTACTATAGATTAAATTTATTGAAAGATATTTAATAAATCATTTAAATTACAATTTAAGAAATTGCTATCAAACAGTAACTCTGAGTTAACAAATTTTATACAAATAGGAGAATAGAGTGAACCATATTTTTAATTTGTTTAGAAATAAAACAAAATGCGTTAAATAGATTTATAATTAAAATGGAGCATGACTAAAATAGAATGATAATAAAAAAATTAGGAATCTTCCACACAATTAACGCTAGAAAATCCGCATGTGTCTTATCTATTTCTTCACATATTGTTCTCTCTTTCCTTAAGTAGTTCTTCATGTATTAAAATATTTGTACTAAAAATCCTATAAAATCATATATGGTATACTGTGGCTGACAATTAAAAAATAAGTATGATGTATTAATTTTTTTAACATCTAATTAGTTCTCATACCAATTTAATTTTATACTATGACTTATGTAAAAATTTGTTGTAAATTTAGCATAATTTTTGTGAGTTTCAATTACGTTTGCATATAGTCTATTTTAATTTAAGAAGGAATATATTAGTAGTTCTTAAAACTTGAAAATCTAACAATACACCTTGAACATCCCACCTAAGTTCGTAAATCTTAAAACAGTAATACTAATAGTAGCAAACTGTTAGAAATCCCTTCAGAAACGTTTATTCGCTCTAGTTGGGCCTCATATATGCCCTTCTAGTTATTGGGTATGGGATTCGGACTATGAGTGGGCCTAACATGGTGGCAAAGCAGATCCGTAGTTGATCACCTGATAATTTGTCAGCATCAGAGAAAGAGCAATATTTAGCTAAACATCAACTCCCCATTATTGCTTCTTGAAGTAGAACGTCAAAGAAAGAGCTCCTATGCTACAATGTGGATCTAAACTCAGTTCTCTCTCACTGCAGGGAGAAACGACGAGCGAAAATTTGAGCTCATCTCCTCTCCACCTAGGATCCTGATAAAAACATAAACAATGACAATGAAGAAACACACAAAAATCACCAGTCTAAGACATCCCCATTTTCCAGGACAAGGCGAAATCCTTGCCCACTAACAGGTTCAGTCCTTTAACCTCTACCATGACTGTCTTCTGCTCGCCCAATCCATCCCCGAGATCTTGCAGGTGTTTCTGTGGTGATGAGCTCAGCTCAACGTTTGAAGCATCTGGTGCGACAGGAACTCCATTAACTTCAAGAGCAGATGCTGTTTGCCCACTTCCCCCCAAGCCTAACACACTTACCTTGTCAATGATCCAGCCCTTGTCTAAAGCAAACTTACCCTCCTGAACTTGTGACCAGATTTTCACGGTTCCATTTGTGAGCGTAGCTGCAAATTCAACATAAGTTGACGAGCCACTGCCAAGTTTCATTTCTGGAAGCTCATCATTGTCAAGATAGAGGTTCCCTTTAGCTTGGCAGTTGCTTGCACCAGCAGAGAAAGTTACTACAAGGCTAAATGGCGTCATTCTTGCCTCCTTAGAGAGCATTCCGCCTTGCTGCATTGGTACTATTGTGTTCTGATACACATGTACGTTAACCACATTCAAAGGCGCATCAAGGGTGAAGTTTTGCCCCTTTGATACTACCGCCTGTGTCATGTCAAATAAACTGTACCAAGAACCAGGTGGAAAGAGTGCTTCAACCTCTGTCTTCCCCTGCTCCAGCACAGGAGATATCATGACACCGCTCCCCAGCAAAAATTGGGTGCTCAGGCCATAACATTCAGTGTAAGTAGGGAACGAAAAGAAGAGTGGTCTTGCAATTGGAGCTCCTTTAGTATGAGACTCATAGTTAAGCGTGTAGAGGTAAGGAAGGAGCTTATATCTCATGCCTAGAGCATTTCGAGCAGATGTAGCCACGGTCTCCCACTGGTAAAGCTCTTGTCTTGGGGAGTAGAAATTAGCATGGTCCCTTGAGAAGGGATAGAAGGCACCTACTTCAATCCAACGATTGCATAGCTCCTCTGTTGGAGCAGGATAGAAGCCGCATATATCTGCACCCACCATCGGAACCCCAAACAAACCAAAATTCAGCACAGTGGTAATGGAATACCTCAAGTCCTCCCAGGTTCCCTTATTGTCACCAGTCCAGTGTGCAGCATACTTTCCAGAACCAACATATGTGGAGCGTGATAGTATAAATGGTCGTTTGCCCTCAAGCCCTTGGAGTGCCGCATGAGTTGCAACTGCTTGAGAAAACCCATAGATACTATGTGCGTCATATTCCAAAACACCGTTGTAGTGGACTGCACTCGTGGCAATTGTTTTGAATCCAATTGGTGCTTGCATCCCAGAGGCATTAATCTTGTATGGTGGATCATCCCACCTTGACTTTGTTATGTTCTTGCAATCTAAGCAACACACCCAGCCAGGTCCTGTTCCAGTTGGACATTGCTTCCCTTTTGGGATTTTGCACAGCCCAGAACAGAAATTAGAAGCTTCATTCATATCTATCCATAGGCCATCAACAGGGACAAGCTGATGGAAGCGTTGAATCTCATCACCCCACCATTGAACTGTCTTGGGGTTCAGGAAGTCAGGAAAATTCACAGCTCCAGGCCAAACTTGAGCCAAGTATGGCTCACCTTCATACTTGATGAAAACATCACTGGCTATGCCTCTCTGGTATACACCATAGCTAGAATTCACAGCAATTCCAGGATCAATGATGACTATGTATTTCATGCCTATGCTATGTATTTTGTCCAAAAATGCAAGCAGCTTCGGACGAGGGTAGTTGGTGGGGTTGAGGGTGAAATCTTTATGGCCATCCATATGATCATCATCGTTCCAGATCACATCAAGTGGGATCTTAGCTTTCTGGTAGTTGTCCACAACATCTTCA